>JANIPN010000219.1:90076054-90092559 GCA_027478595.1 Erythroxylum anguifugum
TCATATTAAAGATTAGGGGCATATTCGTCATTTGCACTATTTTCTGTCTCTGTCCCCTACAACTAAACACATCTGCCATGGAGACAGAGACAAGCCATTTGGGGATTCCTGTAACAGATTCCAGTCATGCCTTTTAGGACATGTTTCTGCAAATCATTATGATTATACGCTTTGAAAGTTTGGTAATTGTCGAAGAATGGAACCCACAAACAACACGTGTGTTGTTATTTTTTCTTTTTCCTCTTTTCTTGGAGCAAAAAGGTTGAATCCCTAATTCAAAGGGCCCCCCACATCTCGGCCCGACGAAGCAACTGGGAGGATGTAAATCAGGTACTCAGCGGCCCGCTAAGGAGGAGGTGAGCAACCCACAGGCCTACAAGGACCTCACCCTCAAACTCTTTTCTGGTTTTACCTGTCTTGAACTTTTATGTCCACAAACTCAACCACCAAAACAGAAAGGAGCGGTAACATCTAATTAGTTATACCTAATTTTTTAGGCAAATCATATAAAACAACTCATGTGATATATTTGATCCGGTGTTTTTAATTCGTTCACCTTAGCTCCTGTATTTTTTATTCTCATTCAAAACACCCCATTTGGATATTTTCGGACAAATTTGCCCTTAGATTATTGAAATACATTTTTTTAATCTCTTGATTACAAGGGCAAATTTATCCGAAAATACCCAATTGGGGTATCTTGAATGAGAATAAAAAACACAGGGACTAAGGTGAACGAATTAAAAACACAAGGGCTAAGATGAATAATTAAGTATATCACAGGAGCTCTTTTATGTTATTTGCCAATTTTTAAGTTGGCGAAATTTGCATTCAACCAAATTTGATTCGATTTGTTAATTTTAAGCTAATTTTAATAATTTATTATAATTAATTAAATATTAAAAAAATCGAATATAAATTTAATCGAGTTTGAATATTTAAAATCAAATCCAAAAGTAACCAAAGTATAATGATTCGTTAATATTAAATTAGATTTGAATTAATTTATCATCATGACATCTTAGGGCAACAACCATCTAAATCATATGTTATAATAACATCATATATTTCACCTTAAAATCTAATTAGTTAGACTTAATTTTTTTTAATTTGAGTAACCTAAATTCTATTTCGCTTTAAGTCATACCTACTTTTTTAAATTTGAGTATTCAAATTTAATTCAATTTTTTAAATTTTGAGTTAATTTTAATAATTTGTTATAACTAAACAAATTTTCAAATGTGTTAACTATAAACTTAATTAAATTTAAATATTTAAAATCAAACTTGAATTTATTGTCGCCCTCAAGGGTCCTTCCTGGCTCGAATCCGGACTAGTCGGTTGCCCGTATGGTACCGGATACCGGGTGGTTTAACAAAAAAATAACATCAAAATTAATTTATCATTCTTACATCTTACTTAAAAAATGGACATCAACCGCTTAAATCATACCTTATGAAACAATGTCAAAAGACAAATTTTTTAATGAAAAATGCAAAAGGGTCGTGTGTTCGATTTGATTACTTTCTTGACAATCAATTAGACTGAAAAATTTCATACTTTCTTGATAATAAAATTGTTTTGAAACTCGTATAAAAGAATTTTATCGCTAAAAAAGATTCTGACTTAAATTAAGATTAGTCGGTTTCGCATATAGAAACAAATATAAGGCGATTTAACCCAAAAAAAAACAAATATAAGGTAATTTAACAAAAAAAACTCGAAACAACAATAAAATGGCAAAAAGAGAAATAGGTAGATATTTTTTTTTAATTGTCCATGGGATATTTTAGGTAAGTCTCAATTATGAAAAAGTATCTTTAAGCTATTCGTATTTAGACTAATTCTCTCAGGTAAAATTTTGACCTCAAATTTTAAACGATTGCATACATTAAAAAAAAAATTGATACAGGGTGAGAGCCGAAAAAATATCAGAGGACCCATCCTTGTTCCGAAAGTACAGGAACTGAAACAGGTGACACCAGTTAGTTAGGTGAACAAGTCTTTGTAGGTACAGTAACTAGTAATTGAGCATTTGAATACTTTTTTTTTTCTTTTTTGATAAGAGATCGGGGTTTACACCTAAGAATTACTACAAGAGAGCGACATGGGGTGGCGCAACCCCTACAGAATCTGCCCATAGAAGCGAGGCTAACCCTTCAACAACTTCTACAAACCAGTGGACTCCGACAGATAACCTGTAACTAAAATTTGCTAACCAATCTGCACATCGATTGTCTTCCCAAAATACATGGCGGACTCGTACTATCCATTGCCGAGATAACAATTCCTTGATAGTCCCCACTAATAGAGGCTCTATTGTATGCTGGGCACTAGTGGTGCTGGCCACGACAATGGCAGAATCAATAGTGAGCTTTACCTGAGAGTACCTATGAAATCATGCAAGTGTCAAATTATAAAAAACGGCCCAAAGTTCCGCTTGCCAAGATGAGCAAAAACTCAAATATGCACCAAACCCAGCTAGCCAACGACCACCAAAATTCCGAAGTAAACCTCCCGTCGTAGCTAACCTAGGATTCCCGTTCGAGGTCCAGAGCACTTGAAAACTTAATGAGTAAAGAGCAACCACGTGGAGCTGGCGTATTATTTACTTGAAAACTTGTAAGAGTGAAGAGCAACCACGTGGAGCTTGCGTATTATTTATGCATCCTCTAAATTTCCACGTCAGCACGTGCCTTCGTATTTGAACAATCAACCTATCATTAAGTATATTATAAGTGCAAATGAGATGGTCGTTGTCATCCTAATCCAACGACTCCAATTCATTGCCATCATCGAATTTATTATGTGAAAATCATTAAACTCTCCTTATATCGAAACTCTCGATTTTTTGACCTTTTTCGTAATGTTATGTAATGTGTTGGGTTTCGTGTTTTGCAGTGAGGAGAGGTAGGATTTTTGTTTTCCTCTTATCTCACGATTCATTATTTTTTGGGTCCTCATTATGTGTTGTTGATGACTTAAAAGAAGGAAATTTTGGGTTATTTATGGGCATGTAATATTGTCGGCCATCAAGAGCTAGATTATCCTTATTCCACACTCTTCTGTACAGTTCAATATAATGTTACGGTTTGATCTAATTGTAAGGTATGAGACTTGAATTTTATATTAGTTAAATATAAAATTGATATGAAATTTATAAGGACTTTGAGCTCTATACCCTCATAAGCTAGCTTTTGAGGTGTGGCTCTCTTAAAGTCCTTATCAATTGGTATCAGAACCGGTCTTGGAGTGGTGGCCTACGGAGTGGTGGCCTGAGAGTGCCAGTTGTGTCCAACGTGGCCATGACCAACAAGGATCTCATAGTGGTGACCCATGGAGTGGTAACCTAAAAGTATCAGCCGTGACCAACATGATTGTGATCAATGAAGACATTGGTCATTATGGGGGACGAATATTACGGTTTGATCTAATTGCAAGGTATGAGACTTGAACCTCATATTGGTTAAATATAAAATTGATATGAAATTTATAAAGACTTTGAGCTCTCTACCCTCATAAGCTAGCTTTTGAGGTGTGCTTTCCTAAAGCCCTTTTATCATATAACTAACTCTACGAGTGAGAACAATTCTTTTGTTTATTCCGCATGTAAATGTAAACCAAAGCGTTAAACTTACCCAACAACCATAATTGTCATTTGGCAATCAATTATTGGTGCAAGGGGTCCAAATGGCTATGATTACATGCAACTTTTTACTTTTCTAGGGAGGAGCCTCTTCTTCTTGAATCTGCTTTGGCACAGTATGGACATGGTTAAAGTAAATCTTAAATACGTGTCCAAAACGAGGTAAAGTGAAACGGGTCGGCGTCATCTTTTAGAAATTTAGACCTCCTCTTTTCAACTCCCGAAATTTTCTTTCATGTTCTATTTTGATGTGTCAACTTCAACTCCCTCCTATTTTTTTCTTTGATTTGTTCTTAAAAAAATTCATCATAAAAATAGATAAAATTTGCAATATAAAAATTAAATAAATTGTGAAATTATAATAATTTATAATTTATGCATTTTAAAACTATTAATAATTTTAACTTTTTTTTAAATTTTATAAGTATTATAATTAGTAGATTACATATTTAAAAAATATCTAATAAATTGATGATTGAAACTTAAATAATAAAATTAAATTAATAAATACTAATAAATATAATGCGCTTTTATTTTAGTAGTTATAATTAAAATTATTTTAATACATGAGGTTTTTTTCACTAAAGAGATAAGATAAAAGTTACTTTAAAAATTTATATCCAGACTTAAATAATAAAGTCAAACTACTTAATATTGAAAATTACATTAATTTGGTAATTTAAATTTTAATTATAAAATTAAACATACATACTTTAAATACTCGAAGTCTTCACAAAAGGGATGAATTTAATAGATAATTTTTTAAAAAATATTCAATAATTAGTCCTTAAAGAATAAAGTCGAAATGAATAAATTTTTTATTTAATAATAAAATATAATTAATTATATTTATTTGGGACCTCCACCGTCAATCAGTCCACCGAAGGAGCCAAGATAAAGAGGACAACTTACCCACTACCTCATGCTGCTCTAGCTCTCTCTCTCTCTCTCTCCACTTCCTATCCCAATTTCCTCAGCAATTCATCTAAGTTTGATCTTTGCTCTTGAATTTCTCAGTCTCTTTTTTCATTGATCATAACGAATGCATCTTTAGTTGCTTGCGAAATTTGCCGAAAATGGAAACAACCCACAAATTCTCACTCTATCTGCTCTCTCTTGTGATGATGATGTTCCCACACTCCTCCTTCGCCGCTGTGTCCGCTTCATTGCCGACGAACTCAAGAGTGTTATACCAGATCGCATGCACAATGTGCTCAACTTGCTGCAACCCAGTTCCTGCAACGCCTCCACCGTCACCGCCACCACCGCCGGTACCTTCTTCACCACCACCTTCGCCGCCATCCACCCCCACGTCGAACTGCCCACCACCCCCGTCCCCACCAAGCTCAGGCGGCGGTTCTTATTACTACCCTCCCCCGCCGCCGGCTCCACCCTCCCCCACTTACGGCTACTACTCACCGCCACCGCCAAAAGGAGCCGGCGGTGGCGGTGTGTACTACTACCCTCCACCTCCGACGTACAAAAACTACCCTACACCACCACCACCTAACCCTATTGTCCCTTACTTTCCGTTCTACTATAACAGCCCACCACCTCCGTCTGGTGGTTCCATAAAGTTGACGACTTCTCTTGGTCATTATTTTACTGTCTTTCTGGTTGTTTTATCAGTTTCTTTGTTTTGACAGAAGTGACCGATGAAACTGAAAGGAGGAGGAATAATTAGGCAGATTGTCAGATCGGGGGAGAGTTTACAGCTGAGGAAAAGATCGAGTCTTTGGAGCAAAACTTCATTGATCTTCAAAGAAGAAGAAGAAAATGAACTTCTGGGACCATAAAAATGGCGTCTTTTAGCTCATTTTTTGAGCTTGTGGATCAAAAGAGAACAGTAAAGTGAACTGCTGCTCATTTCCTTCCACGCACAGACACTGAACTTCTGTTTTTCTCTTGCTGTAGATTTGATTACCGACAATTTGTACTCTATCTTTGTTCTTTTGCTTCATGAAAACTAATGACTTAATAAATCATTTACGTTTATGATCATTTATTATCTATAGTTTTCAATAAGATTTGATTGCAATCTTTTGTTCTTTTCCAGAGAAATCAAGATAACGACCTTTATTTTAATAAGTTTGTGATTTATTTTTATTTATTATTTAAATCAAATTTGTTGTTTAGTATATATTTGAAAATATTATATATACTCAAGAATTTATTTGGAATATACTTAAGCATTATAAAAATGATATTTATATGATTTCTTATAAAAATATATAATTGCTTGTTGATTTTAATCGGTATATTTGGTAAGTTTTTTAAATTTAATTTAGAGATAGTATTTATTTCCTGCTCTCTTTTATTTGATAATAAGGAGTCTCGTATAAATGTGTGGATGAGATAAGTTAGAACAAGATTAGAACAGTAAAAATAGAACAAATGGTTTGTCCCAATTTTTACGGTTGTCAAGTTTGTTACCTTTATAATTATTTTTATGAAATAAAGAAAACAAATTTGTGTAATTTTTTATTTTTACATATTAAAAAAAACTCTTTTGAAAAGAAAAAAGATTGTACCTTTTTTAGCCCTTTCTTTTTATTTTTTTAAATATATATTTTAATAAGTGGGTTTTAATTAAAGTAAAAAAATTAAGTATAACTTTTGTTCTAAAAATGTTACTTTCAAGCTAAAAGAGGAAAAGGAAAAAAGATACACATATAAGGTTGTGAGCGGCAGGGGATCAGGTACTTGATGGTGCTTTTTAGAGTAGATTATTCTATTCCATCAGGTCCGTTTGTCGAGTCAGAATGATCTGGAATCGTCTGATTTCCTCTGTTCTGACACTAGATTGAGTGGTGCCAAGTGTGTAACGCACTTAGAGTTTAGTGAATCGTTGACCACCAGATTTCATCTCTCGTTCTTGGAGAACGTGACCATGTGCCCACTATTAAAGTTCCACTTCCACCTTTTATTTTGTCTTTTTAAATGGCTTTAGAAATTTGTACTTTGAAAACCTTTTTAGTTTATACATCAAATCTTTACTTTCAGTTAATATTTTCTGATGTTATTTTATTAAATTTTTTATATAAAATTTACATAAATGTGTAGATAAGATTTAATAAAATACGATAAAAATATTATAACCAAAACAAAATATTTTACCCCGTCTATTTAGATTTTGATTCATATTTTAATATTTTAATATATTAATAGTTTTTAAAAACATTTTATTGAATAGAAGCATACCCTTTTATTATTTTCCGTTAAAAAATCTCATGAAATATATTACATTTTAATTTTGTTAAAAATTTTCCAAAACTGTATTTCAAACTAAAAAAGCCTAATTTATTAATTATATTTTTAATAATTTACTTTTCTTTTTTCTATACAAAATTTTTGAATAAGAGGCTTTGACACAAATTTAGTGTATGTCAATCATCTTCAACAACTAGTTAAAATCTCAATGAGATGTAAAATCTAAGAAAGTAAGATAATACATAATCTTGCCCCTATTTAACAGAGAATTGTTCCGATATAAATTAGTGTGTGTGGTATCTAAATTTTCCTAATAAATAAAATAAAAGAAGATTAATATGAATTTTATTGAAAAATAAATTTAAAAATTTGAAGAAGCCATTAGCATCCCCATCTAACTAAAAAGGTTTCTATAAGTTTTATTGTATAACATCTAACACTAATTAAGATGGTATTAATAAAAAAGTGTTACATTTACAAAATAAAAATAACAATGTTTTAATTTAAATTTGCAAAATTTGGGAAAGTGTTAAATATACAGTCTCTACTAAAATTGTTAGTAAAACAAAAAGATTGGCAATGAATAAAGTTAAAGCCACAGTTTAGAATTTCGTTCTGTACTAGCTGGTACATATCGTAACAGCTCAAAACCGATACAAAATTTTAAATTTTGGTACTACTTTTGAATACTGGTCGGTATCAGTTGATTTCGGCCGGTATGGTACCGAAAATTTTAAAAATTTGAGGGACTATTTTGCAAAATTTTCAAAATTTTTCTTGGCCCTTTCTTTTATTTTTTTTTTAA
Organism: Erythroxylum anguifugum; assembly: GCA_027478595.1. Taxonomy (NCBI): domain Eukaryota; kingdom Viridiplantae; phylum Streptophyta; class Magnoliopsida; order Malpighiales; family Erythroxylaceae; genus Erythroxylum; species Erythroxylum anguifugum. Next base: position 90,083,716 of record JANIPN010000219.1, read on the forward strand.
ATTTTGCCCTTTCAATATGTGAAATGGGACAAAGGAAATACAGAAAAAAAAAGCTGGATGGCATGTATAATACAAATAATGCGGTGGTTGGTTTGTCGGATCCACACAACATAAGAATGCAAAATGGAATCACACCGCCCAATGTCGGGTGCCTATCAGTTTACTAAGATTAGGTAAGTGCCAATCTTGCAAGCGTTGCGGGGGTCGAATCCAATGTCCGAGTTTCGAATACTATCTCGGTTTGATTAGAGACGTAATGAACTGGGTCGGATCCATTCAGGCTTGAGCTCAATTCAAGAATTGATGGTTGGACTCGAGTCTAATGTCTAAAGTTTGAATATTATCTCATTTTGATTAGGCATGGTCAGGTCAGAATGAGTTGGGTCGACTCAGACTCAAACTTGAGCCTGGCCCGAGTCTCAATTGGGCTTGAAGAACTGAGCTTAAGCTCGGTTCTGATCGCGTCCTAGCAATCCAAAACTTTGTTGGACCGTCTCGGATCAAAAAATTTTAATTTTAAAATAAAATAATATTATTTTATTTATATATGTTGGACTTCAGGCTGATCTCGGTAAGAGAAAAGGTAATAAAAGATATGTGGCATAATCTTATATGTTACGAAGTTATTATAGTTATATTCCTTCTTAATTTAATTATTCGAAACTTACTATAAATTAAATTTTTAACATTTGATTTTATAAACTATATAAATAAATCAATTACTATGATTAAATTACAAACTCTTTCGTATTTAATTCAGAATTAAAGAAATTGTTCTATTTATAAATTAAATATTGGAATTAAACCACAATTTTTTGGTACACAACTCACAATTGAAAATTCATTTTATTGAAAAAGCATTACATCAAAAGTGTATAACAGAATATTTCTACTTCAATTAAATGCTTTATGAACTGAAATTTAAAAGCGAAAATTAAATTGAACTTTAAAAAGTAACAATTAAATGCTTAATTTTTTAAAAAATTCTAATATAACGTTAGTGTCCCCACTAAGTTTATTGACGTGGTTTGCTATGTGTTCCAGAAACTCTAATTAATGATATACATCAGTTAAAATTAACACAACTAACGAAAATTAGCGAAAAGATGTCGTGTAATCGTATAACTAAAATGACGTAGTTATTAAAAAGTGACGTAGTTTAATCTCTAAATTAGCTTACGTAGCTCCGACACCTTCATCTTTTTTTTTTCAATTTGTTCTCCCAACACCCTCACTTTTCATTTTGCAATGTGAGACCAGCTTGGGGTGTCAATATAACAAACTGAAAACAAAGAGCTAAGGGTGTTGGGAGAATAAACAGAAAACGAACAGTGAGGGATTTGGGAGAACAAACTAAATACAAAGGGAACAAATTGAAAATGAAGGGTGAACGTGTCGGAAGAACAAATTGAAAACAAAGGGTGAGGACGTCAGGGCTGCATAAATTGATTTAGGCATTAAACTGCGTTATTTTTTAAGAATAATATCATTTTAGTTATATGATTAAACGATGCCATTTCATTAATCTTTATTAGTTGTATTAATTTTTATTGACGTATATTATTAGTTAAGGTTTTTGGAACACGTGTTCAGTGTCACAAAGGTTTGCTTTGGACTCGAACTTTTATCGCAAGTCGCGCCCACCTTCGTATGACAATACTGCTTAGTCCCCTTAAGCAAGATTCAGCCTTCTCACATGAATTTCGCCGAACAAATTTGTTAACGCTCGAACACTTCACGCGTACACAAGTGTTTAAAGTGTTTCTCTCACACACAAAATAACACAAGTATATAACAGAGTAAAGAAAGCAACAAGAGATATATAGCCGAAACTAATCTTTCATTAACCCTTAACAAAATGTTAACAAAAGATACAAGTACCTCCTTCTCGAAGCCCTTACAAGGAGCTCCCTATTTGAAACCCTTACAATGAGAACTCCCCCAAAAGCTCTCAACTCTCAAAGCTCTCCCTCTGAGTAATTTCTCTCAATGAGTAAATGACTCAATGATTGAATGAATAGTTCTCAACTCTAATGAGCTATTTATAGGCATCTCTAGAAGACTAAGTTAGAATTTTAATAAAACTCTACTAGCTAAGATCACAATCTTATCCTTATCAGATTATATCAAACTAACTAATATATGACATCTTCATCTATCAAACTAACTAATATATGACATCTTCATCTAATTAGGACTCTATCTAATAGGATTAAGTTACATCACATTAACAAGATAAAAGATTACCCTATTTAGGAATGATTATCCTTATCTACGAACATCTCCTCTATCTTTAGATGATCTTTCTACATGATCTTTATCTCTTAAAGCTGATGTTCATCCACTGTGATCTTATCCGCCACGTCATCATGTGTAACATCATCCCCAGTTGTCACGTCATTGCTAATGTGTTTTCCAAGTCATCACGACTTATCCGCACATATGTCCATCAATGCATATCTATGGACAAAGTCTATCTTCCATGATCAAGCTTACTCATGGTGCAGTCTCATAGCTCCATAACTCAGTACAAGTCATAATTCGAGTTAGTTTAAAACCTCGTATACTTTACTTACCTCCAACCTGTCTCACTAAAATTAAGTGTTTATGCGCCTAGTCGTGCTCGCATGCATTCGCGCATCCTTGCAAGGTATCACACGCCTTTACGCATTCTTGCGCACCCTCGAATCCTACATAACTTAGTTCGCCAACTCCGCACAGCCTCGCATCCAAATCTCATGTCTCGTTAAACATTTCCGCCAATGCGCGCTTACGCGTGCCCACGCATATCGAATCTTGCCTACTCTCAAGATCTTCACCAATACTTCCCACATCCCTTGCCTACTTCGCAAGTTCCTCAGGTTTTGCTTGCCAACTCGTAAGATTTCGTCTTGTTCTCTCTTCAACACGCTTTCTTCGTGCCAACCTGCATGCCAAACATTAGCCAAAGCTCGCCAACACTCGCACGATTTCGTAGTCAGGACTTAGAGATCTAACACTAAGCTACTTTAGCAAAATTTAGTCGAGACATTAACATCAAGCAATAATTAAAAAACTGAAAATTTTGAGTATTTATTTATCAAGTTTTGATATTTGGTGTAAAATTGAGTAAAATTTAGAAATTTTTGTAATTAACCTAAATTGAAAAAAAAAGAGTAAAAAGCATAGGCCAATGGAGAAGACCTAAGTGGTTAAATTTAATTTTATAAGTGACATTAAATCCTACATAATTATTAAAAATTTCACAAATAATATTTTAAAATAATTAAATGTTTGAGGTCTTATGTTTATAAGTAATTTTCTCATAAATAAATTTAAAATCTTCTTTTAAAATTTAATTATCTTGAAAATATATAAGACTAGTCGATCTATTCTTACATTTTTTATCTCTTTAAGTAAAGGTGGCATATATTCCTTTACATACATAAAAGGGCCCTAATCAAAGGTAGAGTTACACTCGTTTTGTGGTCCCAAATGAAAGAAAATACATCTGAATTATTGTTACAATTTAAAATTATTAAATTAAATTTATTTTCATTAATTTTGAATACAACTACATTCAATTAAAATTTCAATTTTAATAAAAATTTTGATTTTTAATCAATCTTAAAAGTTTAAATGCAAAACAATGTATCATAGAGGATTGGAATGAACAAGAGATTATAAAAGAAACATTACATCAATGTTGAATTACTTGTAGTTAGGAAAAATAGAATCTAATCTTCCATTCTTTTGCTCCTCTTCATCTTCTTCTCAATACAGTTAGCCCCACAAAACCTTTTAAAGACTATTATAAAATAGCTAACGACAATAAATAGACAAAAACGACCCTTCAACATTACACTTGAAATTGGTCAGATCAAAATACAAACCCTAAATCCCCAATTATTAACCACCACCGCCTCACCCCTCACACTTCCCACCTACATACACTCCTACCAGACCACAAAAACCCTAAGCATAAACCGACCCATAAGACAAAGCCATCAACAACACTGCCGCTTGTTCTTCTTCTCCAAGCTTTCGCCTTTGTCTCTCCACTGATGATCTCTGCATCAAAACCTCCTTCCCCAATGCCAATAGTCTCTGCTTTAACCCATCTCCCAACTGCTTGTTACTGTGATTATGATTGTTTGACCCATTGTTGTGACCTCCTTTTCTTGGTTTTTTGTCGTTTGATGTCCCTTTGTTTAGTCCCAAAACATCCCTTCTCTTCTTCCTGCTTCTGATACCACACGCGTTGCATAGTGACTGTCAATGAAATGAAAACGAAAACATTAGATCGAAGATCAAAACTGTTTTTCGAAAAAGAAGCGAAATCGTGATGAAAAGATTAACGAATGGTGGTCCGTGAAGATACCTTAGGCCCAGCTGGTCCTCCTCTCCAAAGAGGGGTCTTGGAAGTTCCACAATCAGCACAGGTTTTCTTCTGTTGGCTCTCTACCTCTGGTGATTTGCTACTGATATCTTCAGCCTCTGATCCCTGTAAAAATAAGATGAGACTCCTGATTAACTAAAGCTGGAACTAAAGATCACGGATCAACTAATCAAAGCAACTAACTTTCAACCTAAAACTCACTCTGTCACTTGGATCCAGCATCTTTAGCCACTATACTGGAGATCTAAGACAAACCCGGTTGAGAGAAAGATCAGAGTTGAAATGGGTATTCAACAAAACGAATCAAAGTCGGCTAATGAGATGTATCTGAATCAAACAGATCATTTCACTCAACAACGCTCGAGTACGACAGAATGAGAGCAAAAAGAAACACGAAAGAACAGAGATCTAACAGATTTGGCTGCTCAGAGATTAAAGATTGGAGAGATCAAGAATCGTTAACGGTGATTGAGATGATAGTGTTAAAGAAACCGACATGCAACCACCACGAGACAGAGAAGGGGATAGAGAGAGAAAGTACTGTGCAAGTGTGATTTTAGAGAGAGGAAGAGAGACAGGATCACACGCACTTGAGCACGCAGGGGCGGATCTGAAAAAGTGCTTATAAATGGGACTCCAAACCCTAGCCCCGATGGAGGGTCCAAATGACCACAATGCCCTTGTGAACGAAACTATTTGACCCAATTGGCCTCCCCGCCAAAACCCACAATTTGTGGGATTTGCTGAAAATGAACCAAAAAAAGGGGCGCCATTTTTGAGTTGGCCAAAAACAATCTTGTTTTACCAAAAAGCCTGAAAAGGGTCTGTTTTTTTGGCGCCACCAAGTTGGTTGTTTTGGCTCCAAGATGTGTTTTTTAGTTTGTGAGTGTTTTCTTGACTATTTTATTGTAGTTTGAACTTTGAAGTGATGACATTGTTGGGCTTTTGAAAGTTACTTCATTCACATAATGATTGGGGAGGTAGGTCAAGTCAAAACTTGGAGGGGTTGATGTCAATTTACATGTATGAATTGTTGCTTTTGGATAAGACTCAAATTTTGGAGAAGATGTAATAATTTGACACAATGGATTCAAATTAATGTTAGTACATATATAATTCCAATACCTAATTTCAAATTCTTTGAAAGGTTTCATCACCAATTGAACCACAAATGCATACCTACAATTGAAGGATAGCAAATTAATTAGTGTTTAATTTTTTAAAAAAATTTAATTTAGTGTCAAAAATTTTAAATGTTGTGAACATAACATTGGTCACTTTGTTAAAAATAAACTTTAATTTGATTTATGTAAAATTTAAAAAATTAGTTATCAAATTAAAATTTTTAAAATTTTAATGCTAAATTTGAAAAATATGTACTTTTAAACTTGTTATCTCTAAAATTATGTTTAGATCACAAATTCATTAATGAAAGTTGGCAATGGAGGATGGTCTTTTCTGCAGATATGGTCAGCTTCTGTTTTTTTTATAAAAATAATTTAAAACAAGGTGATGATACATCACACAACCTCAATTTGTCCACATGGGGGGTAGAGACAAAAGGTACAAAAACATATTTCATTTAACAAGATTCAGAGAAGAGAAGGATTATTTTGTAACTAAATTAATTGAGATATGACAAAAGGCGCTATCTTTGATAGAGCTTTATGTGGTGGACAACATAAGTCAGATAAATATGAGATAGAAAGGCAAAAAGGTTCAGACTGTTCTTCAGAGATGGTTCAATCAATAAAGTGACTAAAAAATTTGTAATCTACATAAAATTTTTAAAAAATTAAAATTTTACAAATATTATTATCAAATTTGTCATTTAATTATGAATCATTGTCTTGGCAATCGATTTATTTATAATTTGTAAACTATTGTCTTTTTTTGATTATTTATTTAACACACTTGAATAATAATAATAATAATAATAATAATTTTGGATGTATAAAAATCAAGCCTTTGGATAGAAATAAATAGTGAATTTGATATAATAAGTAGACAAAAATTCTTATAATAATGTTTTTACATCCTATGCCTCAGGCAAGACTTCGACTGAGTAATAAGGATGAAGATGACAAGATTCACTAGATATTGACAGAGAGAAAGTGAGAGCTCAGGAGAGACCCTACTTTTAATTGTCTTCTCCTCGTGAGGCCTGGCAATGCAAGTACAAGGACCACCTAACATAAAACATATAATATAATAAAACATAAGCAAAGATCTCCAAGCTTTTCAACCAATAGGTTTGGAAAGATTTGACAGTAGTTCAAGTTTAACCGAAAGAGAAGCTTTTGAAAGCTCTGCAATTTTCTTAAATGAGTGTGTATTAATGGGGTTATTGCCCTTTTTTTGGTTGTTAATGTCATTTTGCTTTCAACCCATATTCAACTTCTGTAACAATAAATTGAGGCTGGACATGCTCGAGAATTGAGCCCTCTTCTCATGCAAAAAGCTGAGAGTAGAGGCATGCATTTATATCCAACATATCCATCCTGTACTCAAACTCAACTTTTAAATCACACGAATGTCCCATTTAAAATTTTCTAACAAAATGAATACGTAAGAGGACAAATTTGAAGCTTCACCAGTTCATCAGTTTCAAAAACATAGAAACTTCTGCACCTCAATCAATAAATGCAAAAAAACAAAATATGTGCAGCATAAGTTTACAGAAGTGGTCCAGTAACAAGGGAGGTGCTTAGATTAAGCCAATTTGAATGGTTAAGAAGTTCTTGTTCATGTTCTTAATTCCGAACAAGTCATCAAATTGGCTAATGTGCTCTGAGCCTCATCTCTTATTAGTGACATGTATGCTCGCGGTAATACCCCAACCACTAAATGAAGTGAACAGAACATGAAACGAGTGTTGATAGTCGAGGTATGCGTTTATACCCCACATATCCACCTTGTACTCAACTCCATTTTAAACGATATGAATGTTCCATTTTAAAGAACTGTGTCACTGCAAAACATTTTTTCTTATATTACCAAGAAACAAATGTGTACTTATGAGCACAAATTTGAAGCTTCACCAGTTCATCAGTCTCAATAACATTGGAAACTTCTGCATCTCAATCAATAAATGCACAAAAACAAAGTATGTGCAGCAGCAAGTTCACTAAAGTAAGTGGTCTACTAACAATGGAGGTCGTTGGATTAAGCTAATTTGAATGGTTCATGGTCTGAACAAGTTCTATTTCACGTTCTTATCCTGAACAAGTCATCAAATAGGTTAATGTGCTCTGAGCCTTATCTCTTAGTGACATGTATGCCCGTGGCTATACCCCAATCACTAAATGAAAGTGGCCGAACTTGAAACAAGAAGGGGTTATTGTTGGTTACTAGGATGTACCTGTTCAGGTTTTACCATTACTGGCAAATCCTCGCCTATCTGGCAAGTTTGCAATCAACATTAAACTAGTTTATGGAATAAAGAAGTGAAGAAAATAACTAAAGGCGACCAAACCGTGGACATACACCAATAATATATATATATATTCTCTCAGGTACCATGTTTAATCAAACGGTATCCACAATCATTCCACAGGATCCACATATAAATTGGGGAGAAAAGAAAACATGAACTCAAACTCCCCTGAAATACACCAGGGAGACAAAATTCGTGGGTATAGTCTTGTTCATGCAAATGATGATATCACAAAATACCAACTCTTAAACTATTGGCACAACTTAGACTCCAAAAGATGCAAAGAACTTCGACGCTGCACACATTTAAGCATGCACCAGTATAATCACTTGGTGATTCAAGCAACTGGCCTGCTCACGCAACCATCCTTGGCCAGAAACCTGTCTCCTCGGCTTTGTCCTCCTTATTTGGAGAGTTTAGTATAGAACAACAGCCAAGGCAACTCTTCAACCACCACAGACACTAGACCAGACTATGACCAGACGCAGGGGGCCATTGACCAGACTCACTTGACACCAAAATATTATCAGCACCATCATGAACTGTTGTCACAAAAGAATATATCCCACCCTGCAAGTTTTGTGAATCATATAAACATCCCAACCTCTAGACGGAATAAGCAGCTAGTCATATTAGAATAGCATATTGTGAGCAGTAGTAAAAAAAAATTAAGCTACATATCTAATAGCCTGTTATCACATTACATCTCATATCAAGTTGAATGTTTACCTTCAGCTAAAGTTGAATCCACCAGATGGGACCGGAAGTTGGTTCCCACCAAACTGAAACCCCTGCTGGGAAGCATCGCCAGGGGGTAAAGTCTCTTCATCCTCTTCTAACCAATATGTTTCAAGAATCTTAACTGCCTTCTCATAAATTTCGTTGTTGTCATGACTTTGCAAGTTTTCGATCTTTTCCAATCCTTCCGCATCATCTATCATCTGGGCATAGATATTAACATCTCCACTGTTTCCCAAGTTCTTTTCAGCTTCCCCAACTTTCAAAATGTTCTCTAATCCCTCAAGACACA
>JANIPN010000219.1:90094553-90110032 GCA_027478595.1 Erythroxylum anguifugum
GCCACCAACCGTAATAAAAAGGAGAGGGATATAAAATAACTCAGGAACAGATACGTAACAGGAAGAAGGAGGCAAGGCAAAATTTGTTTGTTGGAAGAATTAAAGGGACAATTTGTTTGGTTTAGAGTTTCCAGTATATTCCCTAGGTTCTTAACTTACTAAGTATATTAGAAAACCAATGAAAAGGATGCATGACAGAAACCGAGTTATTCTGTGAGCTAACCAATCTTAAGCTTTTAAAGCACTGGTTCTCACACGATAGATTCCCCAACAAACTTATGTACAACATCATTCTGCCATAATTGAACAATAACCATTCGGAATAACTTGCTGCTTAAGAAAAGATATTACAAAGGAGACAATCTTCAATATCTTTGATAAGATGGTACCTGAGTCTGCATATCATCCCCAGTAACAATATTACCCACTGTCCGAAGCGCAGGAACAAGCACCGAAGGAGATGGATGTCTGAAGATATGCAGAATGATGTAGATAAGATTGCTTTTCATAATCCACGATTAAAAGTAACGAAAAGATTTAACTTAACAAGGCAATACTAACAAGAGGAGCTCAACAGGTCGAGGGCAGACACTAGCCTCAATTTCAGCTTGTATTTTGTCATTTGTACCGTCGGAAAGATAAGAGAGCACCAAGCATGCATCTGTTAGCACTTCTTCATCACTTGAATGCACAAGTCGCGCAAGTGCTGGAAGTGCTAGCCTCACTGATGCACCAAATATTGTTTGTGAAGAAAACACACAAGGTCCCAAAACATGCAAAATATCAGAAAATAACCTGCTCAAATGGAGGCTGTGGTTTGCCTCTGTCGAACATTGAAAGCCTCATTCAGTTGTGCAAGCAGTGGAACGAGTGCTCCATGGCTGAGAACAAGATCACGACACTTGGGCGAGTCACCAGCAACATTCCCTAATGCCCACACAGCCTACAATTGAACCAACAGTTAAGATAACATCCTTGAATTCTCTACCATCACATAATCCTTTGGGTGAAATTTTGAACTTCAACTACATACCTGCTCCTGGACATCATCACTCGGCGAACCAAGAAGCTTCACAAATATAGGAACTGCACCATGATCAATCACCACCTGTGTGTTCCGATGTTCTAGAAGCAATATTTGTGAGAGCCCAAGCAGCCTCAAACTATTACAAGCCACAACAATAACAAATGAAAACCATAATTTCACTCCTTTTACCAACTAGATGGATACAGCTAACACAAAATCATCGACCAATTACATACCTGTAGCTGGGGGAAATCCTCCCTAACTAGAAATTGAACAAATCTAGGAACAACCCCAGATTGTATAACTTCCTCAATCGGCAGGCTTTGTTCTGATATCCAGGAATTTGCGAAACAAAGAATAAGTTATCACTATGGAAAAAAAATACAAATCAATGGAAACTGAAAACCTATAGAAAATGATTTATTCGTACCAATTGAAAGCAACTTCCTGAACTGAGTAGTAGCTTCAAGTTGCAAACTGTTATCCTCGGACCAAACGCCAGTAACCATCGAAGGCAAACTTTCCAACTGCAGATTTTTTAAAAAGTACGTTTACCAAACCGTCAAATCCAAGTAAACCAAAAAGATATAAAGCATCAAAACTAACCCTAGTCCTAAAATCAATCAAAACAATCCACTATCACCGATACACGATAAAGATTCAAACTTTAAATTAATGTTTATGCACAAAGAATAAACCTTCTTTTCCATAACAGAAGATGCAGTCGTGGAAGCGAACTGCTGAGCTTGGAGGCCTTCACGCCGCTTCTTGAGCAAGCTCTCTTCGCGCTTACTCTTACGGATCTCCACCATGTTGTCCTCTCTTCTCCGGCGACCCTCATCGGCGTCGACGGCGACCTTGTACCGGTTCCGGCGAACCTCGGTTCTGGCGCTGGGTCTCAACGACATGGCTGATGCAATCTAGAAGGAATCGGAGACCCTAAAGTAATATGCAACCAATTAGGGTTTTGCAGCAGATCGGAAAACCCTACAAATTGATTTATCAATTATTCTGAAAATGCAAGTATGGACCAACCCTTGCAGAAATAAGGTTTAAATACATTTATTTGTGTATTTACAGGAACAACCCTTGCAGCAACTAACAAGGTTTCTAGAACATTAATGTAACGACACTTGAGAGCCAGCAAAGCGATTTTGTATATGCATAAATAAATATATTCTCTTCTTATCCTTCCAAGCAATACTATGGTTACTTTGAAGGAGTGGTCGTGGTCGGATAATAATAAATTGTGACTTGCTTATAAATTAAAATCGAATAAAATGATTTCGTTTTATTAAATCGGGTCGGGTTAACTTTTTAAGGTCAAGCTAAATTTGTATTTTGATAAATTTAAATTGAGGTTGCGTTTAAAAAATCCCAAAAAGTTCCGTTTTATAGAAACACTCTCTAATGGAACTTTATTGAATTCATCTCTTGTCGTAAGTATTCACTTGTAACACATCATATCTTAATAGATTGATGTAATTTTTCTATTATATGCACTGGCCCGTTCGGCCATGAGTACTTCCATATTTCGCTGGGTAGGATTCGACAATGAATTTAAGTCAATGATTAGAAACTTCTTTTTCTCGGTTTTGATTCGCATAAAAATTTGGAAATTATAATCCTAAAAAAGTCAAATTTTAGATTAAAAAGACTATGGAGTTGATGTTAAAAACTAAAAGATCTAAACTCAATTTAATCTTAGGCTTAAATTATATAATAAAAATATTTCAACTTTAAGACTTTTGTGATTAAGTGGCATTTGAGGACAATTGAAGTTAAACTTAAACCTTTTAATATATAAATTGTTAACTATTACGAGTATGTAAGATTTTTTTCAACAGATGTGTTGTAACTCTACTTCGGCCAACGCTTTATGGGCCAAGTCAATGATGGGTGGGCTCTGACCTTTGTTTTATTTTTTTATTTTTCGCGTGATGTTTTAAGAGGGTCCTAATTATGAGAAAACGCATTTAAATCATTCACATTTAGACTAATCCTTGTTCAAGTTGGGTAGGTCCCTTATGAGAGACAAAACTCTAACCTAAGTTTTAAACGGTTACATACATGAGGGCGGTTCGAACCCACAACCTCACTTAAGTCAGGAGAACCCCTTACCAACTCAGTTCTTTGTTTTATATTAAACTATTGTTGTTTTCTTTAATGTAACCAAAGCCCGTCAGCCCTATTAATATAAGTGATTTAATTTAAAATTATCTAAACCTATAAAGATGACTAAAAATTGGGCTTTAAGTCTAATTTTTATACCTAATTAGTAATAATAAATTAAAAATATACTATATTATTTATTTATTTTTAAAATAAATAGATTAAGTTAAATTTGATTTTGTACTCATATTTTTTTTTATTTCATTGTCAAATTTACAAAATTATGTTTTTAATTATATCATTTTCTATTCCTTTTTGCTCAAACTACATTTTTTAGGATTTAGGATAAAGTTTAGTGCTTTTAAAATGTGATAAAACTTATCAACCTAAGATAACAATTGCATTTGTGCAACTTTGTAAGGAAAAAATTGATATGATTAGGTTAGTCCAAATAGTCTATAAAGATTAAGCTAGTCAAGATCACTTTGTAATTCAAACAACAACAATAACACCTAGCAGAAATTATGCTATAATGTTGGGTCTAAAAAGATCTAGTAATATACAGTCTTATCCTAATTAATAGAGAGACTCAATTTGTAATTCAAGTGTATCAAAATTTTTAATTTTTAATTCAGGATTTAAAAATTTTAGATTACTCTGACTTTTTTTTTTTGTAAGAAAAAAGTGAGCAAAGTTCACAAAAGCAAAAAACTACCTAACATAAGAGACCCCTATTAAATCATGTTCAATCCATCTACCAACACTAAGGGGACTTGCCCCAAAACATGACAATTAGGAGGAAAATCAAAAACAAGGTGAGAAAGGGAGTCAACGGCAAAGTTCCCTTCTTTGTAAATCTGAGTGAGATTCACATTATTGAAGCGCTTCAGTAACTTTAAAATTCTGTCAACAAGAGACAAACAACCTTAATTGGCTTGAACACCACCGGTCAACATCTTGACAGCAATCTCATTATCACATTATACAAGAACATCCAAATAGGTAAAATTATAAGTGAGTTGAATGCCATAATAAAGAGCCCATAACTCAGCACGAAGAATAGAACAACGACCCGTCTTGAAAACAAAATCATGTTTTCAGCGACCATTATGACCATAAATCAAATCTCCACATGCAGCAATCCCCGTGGAGACATCCAAGGAAGCATCAGTGTTGAGCTTCATAAAAGGGGAATGTGGACATTTCTAAAAAATTAACCTTGAAATCGAAGGACTATATTCTCCGAATGCAACTTGTTGAAGGTATCTTGAATCAATTTAGTTGTAGAAATAGTACTCTGCAAGGTAATAAAAATGGAATAAACACCAGAATTAAACGCTCTGTCATTCCTTCGTTTCCAAAGATTCTAGCAACCTAAGCATAAAATAGTAAGCCAACTAAGATGATCATGAGAGAGATGAGAGTTTTTCATATTCAATAACAACCAATCTTTCAGATTAAACATTTCAAAAGGAGCTTAAATTATTAAAATCAGTAAAAAGATGCCAGAACTGAATATCAACATGATAATCACGGAGAATGTGTAGAAGGTTTCAGGCTCGTCGTTGCAAATATCACAACTCCCAGAGGCACTTAAGTGTTTTCGTTTTCTTTCATCATTAGTTAAGATTCTATTGTTGAGAGTTAGCTAAAAAAACATTCTAATTTTTTGAGCGCCTTATCACTTCCAAATCAGGTTCAAGGAAAGTTATGAAAAGGAATGTAATTTTCAGAAAGAAAATCATACGCAGACTTTAAAGTAAAAACTCCTGAAAAAGTTAAAAACTAATAGAATAAATATTTAGTGGTTTTAACACTCTTTTAATTCTAATAAAAAACATCTAAATGTAACATAGAAATTACATTTTTGTTATATAACGAAGAAAATGTCTCACATATCATGATTTAAGAAGGGAATGGTACTTTTGTTTGGGTGGGAATAAATAGAATATATTTTAATAACTTGGATAAATTATAAATCAAACAGAAAGTTGACAAAATCAAATCCAACGATCAACCATTTTTCCAACTTCATATAATAACGATCTTAGAAGATAATTCAACCAAAAAAAGAAAAACCTAAAAATAGTAGTAAAAGAAGGTCTACATCTCCCACATTCCCGGAAAATCCTGTTCCAGCCTTCTTGGAACAGGATTCTACGGATAGTTAGCTCCTTCCAACCTCTGAGGAGAAAAAACAACAACAAAAATAGTGGTTTCTCTTGTCTCACCGGACACCTCTTGTTTTTTTTCCTCCTCTATCATAAAAGCCATGGATGCACGTAATAGAAAAAAGAATTTCCATCTCTCTCTCTAGCTTGCTCGTCTTCTTCTCCACTGAGAAGCCTCCATGAGTCTAGCAGATGCTATGAAAGACATGGAAGAATTCCGGGTGGCGAACCGGGAGCTTGCCTCAGGTAAATGGAGGTTCGAAACCAGAGGACCTCCTCCGCGCGAGGTTACACATAGTCGTAGAGTTGAACCTCTGCGATCTTACAGAATCTCAGCATCTGCTACACCACCATCTCCGTGGAAACAGAGCTCGTCCTCCTCCAGCTGGGGCGCGAGTGATCCTGAATTGAAGAGACAAAGGCGGGTGGTGAAGTACAAGTCCTACGCGTACGAAAGGAAGGTGAAGGACTCTGTAATGAGTGGATTTCGATGGATGAAGAACAAGTATAGCGAGCTTGCGCATAGATATTGATTGGAGAGAGGGAAAGAAATCTTGATTTTCCTACAACTTTCTTGAAAGAAATCTTGATTTTCCTTCAACTTTCTTGGATATTAGGTGGGTTTTGGCAATAGAAATTTCATGTTGGTGTTGATGATCATGATCATGAAGCCAAAACCTTGGAAGAGAATGATTGGTTACAGGGAGATGAGACTGAGATAATCATAGTTTATTTGTTTTGTTGTGTTATCTTCCTTGTACGTATGTCTGTATGCATATTATTATGATAATCCCAGGCTTGCTGAGATTCATTTAGAAATTGCTTTTGACTATTTTTTTTTAATCCAAATCTTCTGTCTAATATTACTCTATCTTATTCTTTCTTATAAAATTTCAGCCATTTATTTTGCAGGACCCATGTAGGACCTATATAAATAAATGACTAAGATTTATTGGACACAATAAGACACCATAATATTGGACAGATGATCTGAACTATTTTTTAGTTGGGCTTATATCAGTAGAGTTTTTATCAGTAAAATTTTTTCTGTAAATCTTTTCTGAGAAATTTTTTTCTAAGAAGTAATTTGAAGCTCCGATCGTAATTACAAGCAGATATCAAGTCGAATCTATCTATTATCAAAATATTATAAGTTTAATTAATTATAAAGAGATTAGATTGACTCCACAAAAAT
The DNA here is from genome assembly GCA_027478595.1 of Erythroxylum anguifugum. Classification (NCBI taxonomy): domain Eukaryota; kingdom Viridiplantae; phylum Streptophyta; class Magnoliopsida; order Malpighiales; family Erythroxylaceae; genus Erythroxylum; species Erythroxylum anguifugum. The sequence continues at coordinate 90,101,059 of JANIPN010000219.1, forward strand.
CTATAGAAGAAATTGAAATTGAATTCACTCTCGTTTAATATTAAAATTTGTTCTTTAAAATTTTAAATCTAATTTAATTCATTATTAATTATAAAATTTAATTCATTATCAATTAAATTTAAGATATAACTCAAAATTTTAATTTTTTAAAAATTACTTTTTAACAAATATTTTTTTATTTATTAAATAATTTATTCAAAATTGTTTAATAAATAATTTTATTTGGGCTTTGAATTGGAATTTTCGTTTCCCTATGCATTGGGAGTGGATCTGGACTGGGGAGCTGCCCGTTCCCATGGATCCGTCTTCTACTATTTGACCGTTTACGCTCCATTTTAAACTTACTCAAACAGTATTCACTCCCCGTCACAGCTCCCCACGTGTAAAGTGAATAGAGTACAGTCATTCTCACGGTTCACCTCAACGTATCTTTATCATCTCCCCAGACCAAGTCCTCGTTTGGAATTTGAAATCGCTTGCCCTCCCAAAGAGACGTTACGACTTACGACCTTTTTACTTTTTTAAAATAATAAATAATAAATAATAAATCAAAACAATATAATTATTGACAATAATAATAATTATTGTTAATTATAACATACAAGACAGGAACAGGAGCATTGTTTTCGTTTGTGTTTGAGAAATAATTCAAAGGACTGTTTGGTGTTTTTGTCTCCATTTAATGCATTTGAACTACACACCCGCAGACAATTTCCACTCATTACTTCCTCTCTTGTCATTCTCACTTTCAGACTGACCCACAAGGGAAAGATTCAACTTTGAACCCAAAACTCCCTTAAATCTCTGTCCCAAGTTCTTAAATTTACTTACCTTCTGCAAGTGCACTAAATTTGTGGACTTGGGTTGGTCAGGAAAGAGATGATCATTCGGAGAGACTTGTTGTTGGTTTCGTTCGTCTTTCATTTTTAGTTTGTTGTCGAGTAAGTTCTTTTCTTTTTGTGTTTGTTTGCTTTGAATGTGATGTTTTTGATTTTAGGTGATTAGAGGGTGGATTTAAGTGATTGTTGTTATTGAATGGTCTGATGGGGTTTACCATTATCGACCCTCCTGTTTATGTTTTCGGTTGAAAATGACTTATGGGGTCTATATTCGTTTTCTTTTTTCCTGATCTTCGCCTCTCGCTGACAAAATGCAGCAATCGATCCGGAAAACTGGTATTGATAGTGCTGCTAAATTGGGTCCATTTGCTTGATATAATGTGGTTTCTCTAAGTATGGGGTATTGACTATACTGCATTGGCACGCTGGAGTATACCGTTGGAGTTCTGGAATTTTAGTAATTAGGGAAAATGGAACTGATAATTGGGTTTTTATGTAAACTGGGGTGGTTGATTTGACTTGGTTCAGTTTTGAAGTTCTTAAAAACAGTAAAGTGAACATATAATGTTGACCAAGTACAAAATTAGTAATGGAAGAAGTGATGGGATTGCTATATGAAATTGGGCTGTAGATTATTTTCATTCAACAAAGACTCCAGATAGGAACAGGAAATTCCATGATCGTCCTATGGAAATTCATTGATTTGTTCTTTGCAGATGCTGGAGGTGCATTGATAATTCACCAGAGAAAATGGGCTTTGAGAAAGAAGGATCAAAAAGTGGAGGGGGTTATGTTGGTGGATTCTTTCAGCTGTTTGACTGGACTGCTAAATCGAGGAAAAAGTTATTCTCAAGCAAATCAGATTTTCCAGGTACTATCTTTTTGTTTTGCATTCAGTGTGCTGAAACAATGGGCTTGTGCAATGCATATGATAAAATTCCTTCCTTGTTGGTTATGTGTTTCTGTCTTGCTTATTGTAGAGCACACTAAACAAGGAAAGAGAAGTGATGGGAACTTTCCAAGGACTCGTATTAAACTGGTACAGTTATGGCCATTTTGTTTGTCCCTCATTGACTGTCTATATAATGGATATTGGCAAGTTTATGCATCTAAGATAATGGTGTAATATTTGCAGATGGACGAGGATGAAAGAGGAGCAGGATCAAGCATTGTAGGAAGTAGTGATTATAGTTGTGCATCTTCAGTAACAGATGATGATGGATACGGAGCTAAGGCCCCTGGATTAGTAGCAAGGCTTATGGGATTAGATTCTCTGCCAACATCCAATTCTTCTGAGCCAAACTCTACCCCATTTTTTGATACCCAATCTCTTCGAGATGCTTCTAACTGCAGAAAACACTTTTATCATTATCACGATCATCAAGGTGCATACTCTGGAAATCTACTCAATAAGGATGGCCCTCCTAGAAACTTTGCAGAGCCAAAGCCTCAGAAAGTGTTAAGCCGGCCTATTGAGAAGTTTCAAACTGAAATGTTGCCTCCTAAGTCGGCTAAATCCATTCCAATTACCCATCATAAGCTTCTATCTCCTATCAAAAGCCCAGGCTTCATTCCAAGTAAAACTGCAGATCACATAATGGAAGCCGCTGCAAAGATAATTGAGTCCGGTCCCCAAACTACTTCCAAGGCCAAGATGCCCGTGATTGGGACTTCTTCAGTGCCCTTGAGAGTTCGAGATATGAAAGACAAATTGGAGGTTGCACAGAAAGTTACTCAGTTCGGATCTTCTTCAGTAACCACGAAAGTTCGGGACCCAAAAGAGAAAGCAGAAACTTGTCAAAGAGCATCCAGGCTTACAGAACCTTCTAGAAAACCAGTGGAGTCGAATGCTGCCAAGTATCTTAAGGGACAGTCCTTGATCAAAAGCTGGAATGGAGCAATAGAAACATCTTCAAAAGCTGTCCCTGGGGCTGAAGAAGGTTCCTCTGGTCAAAAGAGCAAGGGAAAGTCCATCTCTCTTGCAATCCAAGCTAAGGTCAATGTTCAGAGAAGAGAAGGCTTGTCTTCAGGTAGCAGTCAGGCCTTGGTAGGCCAAAAAGAACAGAATGAGGTTCTGTCAAGCCAGCCCTTCAAAAGCCAACCAAATTTGCAGAAGAGTTTGCATAAGAAAAATTCTGCACATAGTTCTGCTGGTGCACTCAGGCAGAATAATCAGAAACAAAACTGCTTAACAGATAAAGATAAATTATCTTCCAAACCCTCAGTTCCAAGCTTGCAGACTAGAAAAGTTGTGCCTGGAAGTCCTTCCTCTGTGCGACATAAGAACTCAGTTAAAACTGTTGGTCCTAAAATTGGATCCAGGAAGTTGGGCATAGAGGTAACAGACAGTGAGGGGAGGGTTTCATCTTCCAACACCATGAATGTTCCAAGGAAAAGACGTTCAATTGATGGGAACATGCATCGTGACAAAACTCAAGCTGTTGAAAACATGTTTGACAATGATAGAAAGGCTGTTGAGTCTAATGCAGTAACCGATAAACACCTTGGTTGGGCAGAAGAAAGCAAAAGGAAAGGGATGGATGTTGTCTCGTTTACATTCACAGCTCCCCTCACTAGGTGTATATCTGATTCTGGACCAGCTGGTCATGTTGTTCAGAAAAATACCGGTTCTTGTACAGATAACCGTGGCAAGAGGTTGTTGCTAGATGCAGGTAGCATGAAACTGCCGTCTGGAGGATATAATGTGATAGGAGGAGATGCCTTGAGCGCTCTTTTGGAGCAAAAATTAAGGGAATTAACTAAGAGTGTGGAGTCTTCATGTTCTTATGTTCAAGTAGGGTCAGTTTCTAGTTCTGCATTGAGTTTTCAAGATCTGTCATCCACTCTTAGTATTGACAACAGAACAAGTATACATCACAATCAGGATCAAAATTACTCCGATATTGAAAAGTCAGATATCAGCTACGATTCTGACTTATTATCCACCAATTTTACAGCACCTAGATATAAGCATCTGTTTCAGGTATGAATCTCTGGATTTGAACTATCCAAAAAAGTACAACCCTTACATCTGTTCACTTTTTGCTCTTGGAAAGTTAATTGCTTCATCTTTAAGCATCATTTTGTCTTAAAGTTGGTCAATACAATTGTAACATTTCAGGGTGTTCAGAACGTAGAAAGTTTCAGCAACAAATCTAGTGAGTCCAGGAATCTGCTTGACCGCAGGGGTCCTAGTCCAATCTCTGTTCTAGAGCCTTCATTTTCAAATGAAAGTTGTAGCTCTTTGGATAGCATGGACAGTAGCAGTACAGAAGGTAAGAACAACAGTTATCTAATTGATAATTTTCAGACCTCTTTGCTTGTTATGTTTCAAGAATACTAAATTGCAGTCGAGAATGCTAAATTTCATAAAATGTAGTTTCAGGAAACAAGCAATGTTCATCTATTCTTGCACAACAAATTAATGGATTGAGTTCTTCAAAGAACTTTCATTATGTAGATGCTGATATGGAGTTGTCAGATTCTGCTTCTTCAACATCTACCGGAGCTCTGGTTAGGAAGAATGCGCATAAAACGGCTGCAACTGATCTTGCCAGATCACCCAACTGGGAGATTGAATACATAAAGAAAATACTCTTGAATCCGGACTTCATGTTTCAGAACTTTGTTCTGAGCCTTGCTCCGGAGATAGTCAATCCTCAAATGTTTGATCAGTTGGAAGATTGTAAAAATGGGTTCCAAATCTTTTGTTCTGATGATAAGCTTGAAAGGAAGCTGTTATTTGATTGTGTAAGTGAATGCTTGGACTTAAAATGCAGACCATGTGTTGGTGGGGGACACAGAATATGGGCAAAAGGAGAAATAATGGTGAGAAGAAAGGACCGGTTGGCTGAAGAAGTGTTCAAAGAGATCACAGAATGGAGAAGAATGGGAGACTGTATGGTGGACGAGCTTGTAGACAAAGACATGAGCAGTCACTATGGAAGGTGGCTAGACTTTCAAGTTGATGAATGCGCACTTGCAGCAGAAGTGGAGGGACAAATATTTAATTCATTGATTAATGAAGTTGTTGCTGATGTACTTAGATTTTGATACCTACATCTAAAGAAGGTTGCAAGTACATTTCCGAATCCACGGGCACAGGGACTTTCCGGGAGGGGGATCAGCTTTCGGATTAGACTTTCAAAGCCTTTGCAGCTGTCTGGAAGTTCGCAACTCATCTTTTCCTTGTATTAATTGGCATGGAGGCCAGGAGCTTTGCAGTGAACTCCTTGAGCATAACTACTTCCACCTCCAGTATACCCCATTGTAAGTGTTCCAGGGGTTACTGCATCTGCAATGTTTTCTACTGATAACGCTTCAGGTTTTCGCATTTGTGAAAATGTGGAGCATTTTTCAGTTGCAAAGTCAACATTTTCAGCAGGTTAGAGAAGCAACTTTTGAATGTACCCTTCTCGAACTAAGAACATAATTTGTGACTTTCCCAGCACTACATGTCGGAACCCTTAATCGGACATTCTTAGTTTATACTTTATGAATCTGGCTTCAGTTGTCACTTTGGATTTGATATAGTGTCAAATGTAGAGTTTTTTTATGCAAGATTTGTGCTTGTTGGTCAATGAAGAACTTGATTCAGTTTGTTACATTTTGGTGCTTTTTGTCACTTATGGAATGCTTTCTATTTCTTGTCAATTTGAGTTTAGCTACATCTTTAAACCAACTTCTTAAAACGGTCATATCAGGAAATTGCATCTTGTGACTGAAAAATTATGTTTTTCATTCTAAATTCAATTACTGTTTTTGTTTAGTATATTTATATCTTGGAAAAACAAAGCTATAAAACATAGATTTTTATGTGATTTAATTAGCTTTTACCAAATTCAAAGCATAGTGTTTTTGAAAAATTGGAAACAATTTAAAGTTAATTAATTCACATAAAAGTCTCGGTGTCACTAAAATGAATTTTAGACCAAAGCATTTGTAATGAAAAAGGCAATAAACTACCCTAATCCTGGATTTTCCAAAGCTTTGGATTCAAAATGGTAACCGACCACCGGAACATCTCAGTAAAAATCTTGCTAAAATACGAAAATCTGAACAGTATGTGATCTTACCTCTAACTAGTAAAAAGATTTTTTTCAATTAAAAATAGTAATCACATTCATAAAAATATTCATCAAACAATACTATATACAGCGACCTCATTAGCCAAAAAGGAACCGTCTTTTTCCGTAGAGAACAGCAGTCAACTTTACATGAAGGAATATTACTTGTTTGTAAAACTAAGGTTCTCGATGCAGGTTCTGAACTAGATCCAAGCTACCGAAGATCAACAACATCAAATTCTACCTTGGTATTCATGTAGACATGAGAACAATGCTCATAAATAGGGTTCCCATCCAAAGGCTCCTCATGGGGATGAAAACCCCTCTCCTGGCAGTTACGAATCACAGAAACACCACCGGGGTCGGAAAGATGAAATATGCCATGCGGACTGCATTAGTATAAAGGATATATTAACAACCAAATAACTAGAAAGAACAAATCCAACCATATATTACGTGAGAAGGTCACTCAATATCAGAAGATGTAATCAGATTATCGATGATAATCTCTCTTATACTAGACTCTGTGTATACTGTCTTTTCGCCATCACAAAGGGTTTAAAATAGCTCAGTCAAGCAGCTAAAATAAATGTCGAGCCCCAAAATTTGAAATAGATTTGTTCAGTGACAGGTCAACCTCAAATTTGAGAAATTCGTTTCCATTTAAGTGTATTTGGAATAAAATTCTTCTCCAATTCATTTCAATTGGATATTTGGAATCGAAATGTCCATTTCCTAGTTTTCGTTCAAACGAGATCGTGTATGTTCTCGTGCAAAGAAGAAAACAGTACCTTGCTGTATCAGTGGGAGCCATAACAATAGCAATTGCTTCAGGCAACATAATCTGAAAGCAGTAGAAATATAAGTCTTTTAGTACCACTTAATACGGTGAACAGATGAAACTTGGAAGAGATACGTAAGGATTCTCCCTAAGATTGACACACATGAGTAACATTTGGCTATTAGCACACAAGTCAAGCAAGAGAATGAGGTAGCCCGCAATGTCAAATTAACAAACTAATACATAGAAGAAATTTTCAAAATGATAGATAACATAAACAACAGCTGATTCTAATTAGTTTGGTAGCTCAAGGAAAGAAAAGACACATTCCATGAACAGAGCTAGGAAGCTATTCCCAAAAAATAAAAATAAAAATAAAAAGAGTTGGAAGATACCACAATAAGAAGATACAAAAATTTATCATTCCATGTTTACCTGATATGAGTAATGAGTGTGCAGATCAACCGATGACATGAAACAGGTCTGTGATGGGTGTGTCTGAAAAACCCATGTAGATATCCAAGAGTTAAATATTGTATAAACCAAAGATTAAGAACCTACTAATTAGATAACAATATCAGTGACAATATGGAAAATCAAAAGCTTTGGTATTCATGAATATCAATATAGAAAGGAAAAAAGAAAAGAGCGGTTAACACACAGTTATAGCTATGTACCAACATGATGAAACTATAATTTGTCCAATATCCAGGGGAACTAAAGAAGTACGTTTCCACCCAGAGTTCTCAAACATACCTTTTTATATTCAAATAGCAACGAAGCATAATCACACTATAGTTTTATATATCAGCAGAAAGAATTAAAGAACTAGTTACTGCCTAGGTGCTGATATACTTACATGAATCCATCCGAGAGGAAAAAGAGATAGTTTGTCTTGAACTTCAAATATCTCTTCTTCATTCAACGTCTGACACTGGACAATAAGAAAAGTTTGAAGACAATAGTATTAACATCATAGCCCAAAAAGTAAACAGATTCCTATGTCTAGATATTGGAGAAAATTACTTATTAGTTATTTTTTTCACAGTTCAATCATCCTCAATTTCTTTTCAACTGTGCACCTATCCAAGTACTGAAGCAAACAGCCTAAACACATAACAATAAAGCATTGCATCGAACTTATGACGAAACAGAACAAGAAAAATCATATTAAGGTGAAATTACAACTTACCGAATCTGAAGTTGACTCCTGCTTTGGAATTATAAGGGTAGTTATATGAAAAGTTCTGTTTTTCTGGCCACAGCATTTGGAAACTGTCAGGAATGTGGACAAAAGCTTCTAACAAGATAACATTTTTCTCTTCAGAATTTAATGTCTTACCAGTAATCCAGCAAGAATACCACATGTTTCCAAATTCTTCTGTGTATTTGCACGCGCCAATCTCAGAAAACTGTCCATCAAAGTCACCGGCTGCATACAATCAAAAGATATTAGAAGAAGCTGACATTGAAACAGTCAATAGTTAGAAGCTTTTGACAATTAAATTGAAGGAAAGAGTGTCACAGAAATCATATCATCCAAAGAAAAACAAGGGGACTGGTCCTCAAGTTTCTTGTATTCAAAAGTTATAACAGGGAAGATACAAAGGTATAAATCACTTACCACATGAACGTGTTGATATGAGTTCGAGGTAGACATCCCATCCTCAGAAGGTTTTGCTGGTCCAGGTCTTGGATCAGCAACTTTTGATGGAGGGATAGGAGTGTACTCCTGCTGCACTTTAGCAAGAACTGGAGGTGGAGAAGGCTGCTTGAGAGCAACAAATTGGAAAGGATCTTCCCGTACTTCATTAATTACCACAGGGCATGGCTCCTCAGCTGGTTGCGACCATCTACCATCATCTAATGAGAGGATGGAATCCATTGTAGAGGCGTTCTCCTGAGAATCACCCCCTTTTACTGCCATAATATCACGTCCATCCTGATTCAAGCTATCATAAAAAAGATGACATTATAAGAAGCAGCAATGTAAGGAGAGACATTTAAAAATAACAAGGAATGCATCCCATAAATTACATTCATTCCATAGGGAAGGAACTATGTAATATTCCGAAGAAGAAGAGAAAATATAGAATAAAATATCGGTTCTCACGATGAACATTCAGCAGGGATCAAGTCCATGCTACTTGGATATTGAACCTGAATTACACAACGATTTGATCAATTCACAGGCTCAGGTTATCGCTCAAATGATCTAAACCAAAAAGAGAGAATGAACCAACAAATTTACCTTTTTTCCAGCACTAGGTCCTTGCCATTGGCCCCGA
>JANIPN010000219.1:90112770-90136875 GCA_027478595.1 Erythroxylum anguifugum
CATATCAGGAGTCCTCAGGTTTTCCGGAATCCTGTAAATTGAAGGGTGTCCATCTTTCCTGTACTCTGTCATCCTGCTGACGTTGAGATAGAAGACAGGTGTTTCCATTTCTGAAATCACTGATTCAAGAATCTTCATCATCCATGGATAGGGTCCAAGCTTTGTTTCATTGGTTACAGGTCTCCTCTCTCCATTGCAGCGACCACCTGAGTTCCATTTCCCTTTCCTGCTCTAAGCATGGTTCGTTTAACATAGACATGTTTAGTCCATTTAAGATGTATTGAAAACTTGTTCGCGCCTATTCGGATTGTCTAAACTATACCAAATTTTCCAAATCTAAACTCAATTCAGTTTAAGGCTAGAATTAGGTACTCATAAATCATACAATATGAAATATCATGCAACCTTATCACTCGACAATCAGGAGATGTACTCAAGTTTTTTTCATACCTGAAATGGGAAGCTGAGTATCCTCGAAAGAAGACCCTGGTTCGGTTGATGTTAATGTTGGAATCAATCCATCGTGCCCAAGTCCACAAAGCTTTTCTGTAAGCTTCTGTCACTTCCATTTTCTTGTAAACACGAGTTCCTTCCTGAAAGTAACGCTTGCTGTGAAAAAGAAAAAGGATTATCAGATTGAGTAGATTTGATTTGGTAGTGAATCCAACAAGAAAAGTCTCTACTTTTTGTAGGTTTTCTGGTGAGTCCACCAATGACCCGAGTTGAAGATGATTATATCAGCATCATTGTACTTAGAAGAGGTGTCTTGGATCATGTCGAGTCTCAGTGTCTCTCTTCCAGATCCTGAGATCCTCCATTCTTGAACAAGGAATGGTGATTTGATGAAGTCTATCAAGCATCTATAGTCCTACATCGTTAAAAAGGAAAATTACATATGTGAAGAACAACGAACACTGAACTGAAAAGGTGTTTCATCAATGGACATTGAAATGGTGAGTATGAACTCACGAGGAATTTGAAGGAGTAAAAGCCCTGAGTCCTGAACTCGCGCCTCCCTGCAACTTCTATAATTCTACTTTTGTTTTCTACAGATTCTCTCAGTGCACACACCAATGATTCCCACATGTTCCTGTTCAATGAATCCCCCACAAACACTAGTCTCTTCCCTCTCAGCATCTCCAGCATCTTTCTTCCATCAAACCTGCACCGATTCAAACAAAAAACAAAACTTAAGAACAGACTTCTGTAAAAGGTGTCGGTATGATGCAAGGTGTCGATAATTTTAGACCTTGGAAGGTTGCAGTCATGTGGCTTCCAACGATATCTCAGGTAATCAGAATCAGGCCTCCCATTCTTGAAACAGTTAAAGGAATCATCGATATATGGGCACGACCCAGGTTGGTAAATGGGTTCAGAATCATCATAAACCCAATTTCCATGGAAGATATTGCAAGAACTAAGCTCAGCAACAGCCACATCCACATCCACATCCACATCAGGTCCCTCTTTTCTTGAGTTCTTTCTTGTTCTTTCTATTGCAGCAATTGTTGAGAGTGTGCAGTTATCGCTCAAATCTGACACAACGCATGTATCTGAAGGTGTGATTGAAGAGAAAGGAGAGATATAGTTGGCTACGAAGAGGAGGCGATAAGCGAGTGCAGAAACTGTCAACGATGGAAAGTGATGGTTGGTTACTGTAGTGGACAGGAAAAGTATTGAGGTTACAACAAGAGAAATGGCTACAAGATTGGATCTTGATCTTGACAGGAGAGAACAAGAAAGGGTCTTTGAGATGCTCATGAGAGAACTTGCATGGTTTCTGAAAGATGCCATTGAAAGGTTCTCATTTAAGGTGATTTGTGTTCTGGTTTTTCTGTAAACTACAGAAGAGAGACTTTGATGGTTTGGAGGGAAGAATAGTTTGTTTTTCTGTTTCTGTTTTCCTAATTCCCATTTATTTCTTATATTAATCCACTTTCTGGTACCTTTAGGACTGGTAAAAAATAAAAGTACTTTTTCTTCTTCCAAGAACTCTTTATATCAGAACAGATACTATTACAGGTATAACAAATACAACAAAAGGGTATGTATAAACTTCATTGTTCTATCTTTCACATAAAGAACTGAGATTTACTCTAACATGTCCAAGTATTTCAACTTCAAGTACTCCATCTTTTAAGTTTTAACCAAGAACTTTAACTCGCACTGCTAGCTGATAACTTGACTTTGACATCATCAGAAATATCAAATCGACAAAGCTTGTCCTGCCATCATTAGGCCGAATCCGAATAGAATCCGCTTCCCGCACGTGTGTCCAGCTCCACTGCTTGTTTCATCCGCAATGTGCTCAGTTACGTTGAAATTGCCTGCAGGAGACCAACATCCACAGGTAAATAGCCTAAAGCGAGACAATGCCTTGATAAACAACTGAAGAAGTAGTACCTCTTTCAGTTCCAGAACCACATCCTGCTTTGATTGTGTCTCTAATGTCAACTATAGTAGCTTTATTGTAGAACTCAAAGTTTGTCATAATGTTTTCTATACAGTTCAGAACTAAATGCGTCTCCGAGAGGCACGGTCCGCTGCAGTATTGATCGACATATTCATAAGGCACATCGATGTTTCCACTCACGGAAAGCCTGTAGGCTTCTTCGCAGCTACTATATATCTGAGATATGCAGGGTGAAAAAGCTAGCATGTTAAGCAATGCAAAGCCAGCTTGTAAGAACTCTTTCAAGTACATGATCATTAAAAGTAATAAAGTTCCATGTAAAGCAAAGAATTTTAAGATTCACAAGAGTTAAATGCAACTTGCTCATAATTAAGATCCGAACTTACACTTCTATTATTGAAACATAGTACTGCTTTGGCAACAATTTCGGCTGGATCGACACCAGCACCGGAATGAGACCCTTCTTCATCAACTGTGCCGTTTTGTGCATTGTCAATACCTTTCCTTGTGTAAGGGACATACTCATCAACCACAGACTCATCTGCGTTCCCTGTCGAGGATGAAAAACAGTAAGCAATGGTGACAACGAGAAAGAGTTAAAATTTTCCAGGAAACCTTCCTCTTTCACTCACCTAAGTTGCTGCAGTAAAGTGAGAAAGAAACAATAGCTACAGCCAAAACAAAGATTCTAATGGTGAGGAAATTTTCCATTATTGAAGCTAGCAGGTAACAGAATTCATGAAGGGAAAAGGGATGAGTTCGGGCAAGTTATATAGAACGTGGTGTCACCAATTTTTTGAAAATCTCATGAGTTAGTTGCTTAATATAACCATATTCTATGTCCAAGGTTGACTGTTATTAACCAACTTACTTATTCCAGTCGAATAATTTAACAATTGTGAGGTGCCAGTACGTTAGCCCCATTGGCCAATGATGAAAACTGTTTGATTTTCCTTAAACTACTGATAGAAGATTTGCTGAATTTGATAAAGAGAAAAGATCAACAAATTGTCATCTCTGCTTCCATATGAGAGCAGTCGGGTGAAATGGAGTGAAGCAATAGGGAAAGCGGTTGGATGGAAGTCACCAACTTTCACTTCCTAATTAGAATTTCTCTAAGAGCACTTAAATTCGCACCTAAAATCGTTTTCAACCTGTGCTACAAGTAAGGTTGCTTCTCAGTTTCATTGTCAAGAATTAGTCTTTAGGTCATGAGCCAAGTAATCGATGCAAGCAAGCGTCAGCAAAGTGTGCGTGAAGGGCTGGTAATAGTTCAGAGCAGAAATTGAGAAAATAATGGTCAACCTGTATGATTCAGGTAACTTTTTCTTTAAGAGTTTACGCATTTTGAAACCAAATTATGTTTTAGACATGTCGAAGTCATACAGGCTCCTAGCAGTTCATTCATCGCTTTTTCGAGAAATACAAGACATATCAGTTCAAAATAGAGAATTAACAGTCACCATCCAGGGACAAATCCGTTTCATAATGTGTGGAAAATGTTGGTGAAAAGCCATCCCGGGCTCAGTTTTCTGTAAGTAATGCTAGAGAATTAAAATAAAAGAAGATACTAAGAGAACAACACTATGGAAGAAGAAATGAAGGTGCAAGGATGCAAGACAGTCTTGAATGAAGTAGAAAAGAGACTATCAATTGAAGACATTTCTCATACATAAGTATACACATTGTTCCTTGCCTGGAACTTCAAAAGCATAGTTAACATGATCTGCGGTGTCAAATAAGAACACAATGGCTAGCAACCATAAAACAATTCTTAAGATTCAGTAATTTTTCCTGAAACCAGGGGCTAATATGATCCTGCCAGGCATACGTAATGCCTATGCAAAGTCGGAGGTAAAGCTCTGAATGGGAAGTTTCAATTCCATCCCCGGAAGAACAACCTTAGATGCTTTCCACTTTTATCCCTGTAGCAAAGTAAAAGAAAAGTAGCATATCGGTTTGGAGTATGTGTTGAAATATTGCGAACACAACTCGGGTCAATCAGCAATGATACGTCCAACTGTGAGCACTGAACCCTTCTGAAAATGGCCACCTTAATTTGCTCCTTAAGTGCCGAATTCATCCAAAATATTAACAAGGCAACATGCCATTTCTCACAATTTTAGCATCCACTTGTATCCATTCAATGCTAGCTGATCCCAAGGAATTGGCGAGAAAATGCAAAGAGATGCACATAGCTAACACTGGAGACTATCAAGAGATTTATACTGTCAAGCCTCAGGGTTAGTTTCCTTTGATCCGACTGTACTAAATCAGTGAGCATATCCTTGGACACAAGCCGATACCCCGCTTAAAAAGTCCTCAAAACAAGGATAGGAACAATTTTTCTTAGAGAGCATACTCGCATTGTGTCATTTTATCGTAATTGGATAGTAGATGTATTATATCCAATGCATGTGATCCTGCAACTGCAAGTAGACCTAACGTTTCATTGTTGTCTCTGCCTCCAAAGCAAAAATCTGATAAAACAGCATTGTCTTATGAACCAGAGAAAGTCTGATAAGATTTTACAATGATTCCCCTGTCACGACATGCTTTTGTCAGTTTTTCAGCCTCTTGAACTTGACCTTGCTTCATTAGAATGTCCAAAATTAGATTGCATGTAAAAGAATCTGGAACACAGCCATTCTGTTCCATGGAGAAAAACAACTTCTTAGCTTCATCATATCTCCCTAATTCACCTAATGCCTTAATAAATGCACTATAAGTATAACTATCTGGAGCTAAGCCAGATGTCAACATGGAAACAAAAAGTCTCTCAGCTTTCTTAATCTTTCCTACCCTACAAAAGCTTTGAATGAGCGCATTGAAAGAAAAGATATCTGGGCTCACTCCATCCCTTTGCATCTTCCTAACGAGTTTCAATGACCTAGTGACATCACCTATGGAACACAAAGAATGGATCATTATGTTATATGTAACAACACTGGGAGAGACACCCCACTCAATCATCTCAGAAAGACAACTTAAAGCATCTTCGAACTGTTTTGTTCGGCAAAGACCATCAATTATTGAACTAAAAGTGAAGACATCAGGTGTTAACCCATGCTCCAAAAGCATCTCTAAAAGATCACGTACTTTACGCACCTCTCCATCCTTGCAATACCCATTCATAAGGGTGTTAAACGTAACTAGGTTAGGAGTTATACCTCTATGTTTCAACTCTTTGAAAGCTTCTGATGCTTTGTCCATCATACTGGCTTTGCAGAAGCAGTCAATTACCATATTATACGAAAAAACATTTGAGATGAGCCCACCCTTAACCATCTGACTGTAATATCGATCACCGTCTGTACATTTTCCAGCTTTGTACAAAGCTTCAAGCAACATCAGATATGTGCTAAATCCTAACTTCATGCCTCGCTCAATAAATCTGTCCAACATCTCACAGGTCTCGTGTAGAACCAAACCTTTCAGCAGACAAGTTATCGTGATGTTGAATGTTTCACTGTTAGGTAAATACCCGAGTTCACCAAGTTTTCTCAGCAATGCACCAGCCTCCCTTGGCATACAGTTATTTGACAGGCAACAAAGAAGAGCATCACAGGCTAATCTCCCCATGGTAGGCTCTCTTTCAATAAATCCTATTATCAGTTCAAATGCTTCACCTGGGGTGACACATCGAAACACCCCGTGAACCAATGATCTAATTGTAACTTCATTAGTCCTCACATTTCTTGCCTTCATTGTCTCTATCACCTTAAAGGCTTGATCAACCCTCTTCGCATTACAGAACCCGTCAATTAAGATAGTGTAAGTAAACACATTAGATGCATATCCCAAACCCTCCATTTGTTTAACCAGTCGAATTGCCTCATCCACCACACCCATCCGACAAACTCCATGGATAAGTATATTGTAAGTAAACCTGTCAGGTGTGCAACTATCTGCTTTCATCTGTTGAAATTTCAAATAAGCTGCGTCTAGAGAATTGGATTTCACAAGAGCATCAATAACTGCATTATATAATCTCGTACTATGACGAAGACCCAAAAATGATATCTGCCCAAATATCTCATTGCAATACTTTGCCAATCCCAATCTGCCCCAACTGCCAATCAAAATGCAAAGCAATTCCTCAGTTACTCGACAACCTGAGTCTATAATCTCTTTGAGCAATTCAACAGACAAAACAACAGGACCTTTCCGGTAAAGAGAATTGGCCAAAGCACCCTTGACTGGCTGATCCCTTGCAAATAAGGAGTCAATATTCGAAACCCAGATATAAAACTTCAAAGGGTGTAATGGGTTTTCCAGATTTTGCAAAACACTAACTACAAACTGAGAATTCAAAACTATCCTTTTTGCCCTCAACTCTTGGTTTAGCAATAAAAACCAGTCCTTTCTTAGTAGAACCCTGGAAAAGTAATCATGATCAATCGGATGAGTGCATCTATTGCCATAAAAATCACTTCTTGGAGAATGATCTGAGTTGGGACGACGAGTACGACTACTTGAAGAAGCTTCAACGTTGTTGACACTGGTCAAGCCAGCTCTGGTCTTTGTTGGATTTTTACAGCAACGTTGAGGAGTCGACAAGCTCTCCTGATGGGAAGAGAGGCTCGTGAGCACAGGAGATAATGCCCTTGAAGCTAAAGGAAGAGCCCTCAATCTCATGTCACCCCTGCAGAGACGCAGGAAGCAAAACGGCGCCGAGGGTTCGTCAAACCAATGATTCAGACCAAAGGACCGCCGGGGCTTGGAGGTGTAGGCGTAGTTTCATGGTCATTGCGAAATTCATTGTTGGGTCGTCTTTCAATTAGGCCTCATTAACAAATTTCTTTTGCGTTATCGATTAAGTTTAACCTGGATTAGTGATTATCACAGTGTCGTTTTGGTATTCCCATGGATTTTTTACATTGTCGTTTTAGCTTGTCTTGATTGTAGGAGCATTTCGTGAACTTTTATGTTTATATTTAATTTTCTTTTAATAAATTTTAATTTTAAAAAAAATTCCCAAATCAATACATTGTAATTTGTTAAGTGACCGTTTCACCACAATAGTACGAACCAACTTAATTGGTTTTATATATTCATTAACACACCACCTCAAGTGAAAGCTCTTTGGGCTTGAAACTTGCACAGGCTCACTCTATTTTGTGCTGAATAATAGGTGGGTGGTAGGATTTGAACTCATAACCACTCGGTCACAAAGGCTTTGATACCATGTTAAGTGGTCGTTACACTTAACATAATTAAATGTCATTAAATAAAATATTAATCAACTCTTATTTTTTGTTACTTATTTTATGATATTTTTATTTTATAAATTTAAATATATTATATCATTTTGATTAAAAATAAAAGATAATAAAAAAATTAAAATGAACGAAGGGTCTTTTATTTATTCAATGTATACATATACATGATTAAAATAAATCACACCCCTTCAATACAACAACAACATCTTAGTAGCCACTTTGCTGGAATGCAGAATCTTAGGAGAATTATAAATTCACAGCTTTACCTATAATTAAGTACGAGAGACACTTGTGAATTGTGATCAATCCACTTAGGCTACTTGTTGGTACTCACCTGGCCACCAGATGTACAAGCTGGTCTTCTCGGAGGAAGTTGTTGATGAGGTGTTCTCTGCAATTTCTCAGTTAGTTCTTTGAATTTCAAAGAAAATATAATTCTTTAATATTTGCTAAATTAAAAATTATTAATATTATAAATTTCATTTTATCGAATTTTCAAATTAACTAAATCTAATTAAAATTCCATCCCAACTTTTTTTTATAAGATTTAAAGAAAATGTATTGTTATTTTTAAAATAAAACCAATTTTTTACCATATTGGCTAGTGTAAATTTTGAAAAATATAATTACTAATTAACTTTTAAATTGTTATTTTTTAATACTCAAAATAATCATTATCTCACACCTAGTCTGAAGTCCCGCAATAAAGCGGGGTCTGGAGAGATCTAATAGTACGCAGTCTTACCCCTACATAATAGAGAGACTGTCTCCAGTAGACTCAAATGCAGATGTGGCAATAAAATAGTGATACAGGTTAAAGAGTAAATAAGTAAAATTGAGCACGGTAAATCAGTATGTAAATAAATTTACAATAAATACATAAATAAATAAAATATAAAATATAACTCAACTTTAAAAAATAATTTAAAATTAAAATATAATGAAATATATCTTCTCTTTGTTTTTAAAAAACATCAATACCTAGATGATAAGAGAGCAATAAAGTATTAAAGAACTCGACCCTGAATCATACAAGACACGAAAATCTAGAGAGAAAAAATGAACATATAGAAACATAAAACGTATGAAACTATAAGATCATTAAGTATAAAAATTTAATCTTGACGTAAACTCAAAATAATATATCCCATAATTTATATTTATATACCTGCAGTTTAGGCTGCAGTGTCTCTATTGCCACTTTAGCCTTCTGATTTACTTCTGCTCCTTGCTGATTTCAAAACCACAATTTCAGGTAATAAAGTGACATTTTAATATTTATTAGAGTGCCCAAAAATAAGAATTAAAAGAAAATTACCTTACATAAAGCCCAATCTGCTGAATCAAAGAAAGCTCGTTCATGGTCCTATAAATTCAATTTAAATATTTAGCAAAAATTTATATAATCATGTCTCCCTTTTTCATACGATCAAAACACTATAATATTACCTTAGAAATTAAAGGCTTCTTCTTGGGAACAAGCTCTCCATATTTCTTTGTCCTAAATGTTTCCTGATATTAACATAGTTAGAACCTCGTTTTTAGCATATTTGTATCATTTTTTTAACTTAAAAATACCAATTCGTTAAATAAAAAATTAAAAATATATAGATTATTCCGAATTGCCTGAACTTTTGAACAAAATTGAATTTGACATAATTAATTTTAATGATGTAAATTCATTCGCAATTAAAACAATGTTATTTCATTAAAAATTAATAAAATAATATCATACATAATTACATTTTTCAATAAATTTATGTTATGAATTAATAATTTAAAATTAAATAACAATCTCTTATAGTTTAAGAGATTTTAGAAAAATCCCCCAAAATTTTAAAATTATATATAAAAAAGACTCCTACGTTCTTAGTTTTTTCGGAAAACCCCATTTTTCTTATACTTTGGTTAAAAAATAACAATAAAACATACATAATATAAATACTAAAATATGGTAACTGAACTCAACAATTGAATATGATATAAACTAATAAATTGCACTTAAATTAGTAAGATAAGATACTTATGATAAATATTAATTTGGGTCAAATTAGTTAGTTTGACTTGAATTTAGTAATTAATTTAAGTATGTTTATGTAAATCTTGAAGCAAATATTTCATTAAAATTTAATAAAATAATATCATTCATAATTACATAATTACCTGTTTCAAGAAATTTATGTTATGAACTAATAATTTAAAATTAAATAACAATCTCTTATAATTTAAGAGATTTTAGAAAATTCCCCCAATTTTTAAAATCATAAAAAATTAAATTTTATTTGTTCAGAAAACCACACTTTTCTTATAATTAGGTTGAAAAATAACATATACGTAATATGAATATTAAATATAAACTAATCAAATGCTTCCTAATATGGTAACCTAACTCTGAATATGATATAAACCAATAAATTGTACTTAAATTAATAATTTAAGATATTTATAATAAATATTAGTTTGAGTCGTATTAGTTAGTTAAATTGGAATTTAGTAATTAATTTAAGTATGTTTATTTAAATCATGAAGTAAATAGTATTTGATTAATTTATATATGATATATAATTATTTTTAACTAAAGTTTAAGATAAAATATTTTTTCGAAAAATTTAAATATTAAAAATTTATAAAAAGAATCTTGTGTTTTTTTTACGCTTTTTATATTGACATACTCTACCGTTACCTTCAACGGTAGAACGAGAAGAAAGGTGTTAGTGTCAAATTGGTCGTAAGCAATTGTTTGTCACACGTTAGTGACATAATTAACTTTCAAGTTGTACAAATTAAGATTAGGTATTGACCTGACTCAATCGACAAATGAGTCACCAAAGTACAATTATTTTTCTATTCAATAAGAAATGCAATTATGGACTATGTCCACCAATAGTGATTAATTGATAACTTTGAAGTTTGAACAAAGAAAATAAAACCGAATTTAAAGATACTCAATACCTTGTCATTTACTCTTTCCTATTTCCCACGTTGAGCCAAAGTATCACTTAATTCTTAAATAAATAAATAATAATAATGAACCCTTGTACACTCCACGTAAATGTTTAGTTAGTCATCAATTTTTTAAGTGAAAGCTTAAATTTCGTGGAAAAATAATCACGTTAGTTAAATTAGTGAAAAAGTATAACAGAAATAATATTTTAACAACCAAATTAGTAAAAATTCTGCTAAAACTTGGAATTTTAAGAGATTCAATAATACACAGTCTTATTAGTAGAGACTAAAGAGGCTAAAACTAATATTTTAAATTGAGTTATTAAGTTTATAAAAAATAACTATTTAATTGAAAATTTTGGATTCCAAATTGAAAAATTTTCAATAAAATAGAAATAAAAAATCATTACCTAAATTTAATCCCATAAATTATAAATACATACTAAATTATTTATTACATACAACCAAAAATTTTATTTTATTGAGAAAACCCTTTGAGATGATTCTAAATATATATTTTAAATTATTATATTTAAGAATTGTGATGTTTTATAAGAATCAAGTATCTTACAATTTTTAATTATTAATGAATTAATTAAAATTTTGGAAATTTAAAAAAAGAGAATTGTTCGGATCAGATCTCTTATTTCAGATATGGTATTTCTATCATATTGTATTAAATCTTAGTTACGTATTTATGTAAATTTTCCAATCATGTACTATAGTTAAAATATATCTATATAAATAAGATTTAATAAATATGGCAGGAAAAGATTAATCAATAGCTATTTGACGCACAATGGGAAATGAAAGCCGTACATTGCCGACAATTGAAGAATGTTTCTGATGTCAGCATCTGCAGTTTCTGCGCAGTTCTCACTTGTCATGACACGTGGGAACCGCAGAACTTTGCATCAGTTTAAGCCAATAATTCTCTTCCAAAAATATCTATTCCTTTTTTTAATTTATTTTAGATATAAATATAAACATTTTGAATTATTACCTTTTACGTTTGAAGAATGAAAAACAAAAACAAAAATTTAAAATCTAATTAATTATTACAAATTAGTTAAAATCTTAATAGATTCATTCAAATGTTAATAAATTTAATTAGATTAAATATTAAAACTCAATTAAAATAAAGTTTTCAAATTGGAACACAAATTTTAAAAAGTCAAACTCTGCCGGACTTAACCTGAACTTTGGCAACACTACTTAAACCGTGAACAAGCATACAAATCGGTTTATGTTATGTCTCCTCGTGAAAAGAGGGTTGCTCTCACATGAAAGTGGTTAGAGACTACCTACGATCTATACGAAATAAATTATAGTTCGGAGTTTTAAGCTACCGATCTCCTATATTCTCGCAACTGTTCTAATTTCCCACGCAGTAAACAGAAACAGAGAGACAGAGAAAAGGAAAGAAACAGAGCTATTAGTCCAGTTATGGAGATTCAGAATTCATACCTCGGAAGAACTGAAATCTTCGTTTCTACTACAATCTGCCATCTGGGTTTCTCTCCTCTGCAATCACCGACTGCCATTAAAGATCAAAGAACTTAGCTTGCATCACGTAATTGACTAAAACCAGATAAGTACGGAGAAAGAACAAAAGCATTGAGAAACAGAGTCTCTTCAATAGAAATGTCAAGCACTCAAACCACAAACCAAAACCATATAGTCATGAAGCGCAGATATGGATTACAACGAGAAAGCAAAAGATTTGTTATGTAAGGAGGATGATTGATCTGCATTACCTTTGTAGTTTGAGAGAAGGTAAAGAAAGAGACAGAGAGAGAGAGGAGAGTTATAGATGGAGATTGAGCAATGGTATTGAGTGAGAAGGTAAGACAAGTATATTCACCAAAGATATATATTTATAAAAAAAAAAAAGAAAGGACAATGATCTTTAGTGTTCATATAAGGTGAAAATTTTTAAATTAAAAGTCTAAAAAAACCTAAAAAATTATAACACACACATAAGGTCATGGATTGGTGGTTAGGAATAAAGTTTAATGTTGGTGGCAGTGTTTATGACTGGTCGGGCCAGTTCAAAAAAGTTCTTTACGCGTGAATTTAAATATTTGATTTTAAATTTATTTAAATCATTAATTTTGATTTTTTATCTAATTAATTAAAATTAAAAAAACTCAAAATTTGAGCTTACACTTAATTCACGTTGAGTTTGAATACAAATACAAATTCAATCTAATCTTAATTAAATTAATTTTAATATGTTAAATTTAATTCATTTTACCTTAAATTAATCTTTCTTTTCTAACTAATAGTTAAATAATTATTTTTATGTACATGAAGTATACATATATTAAAATACTATATAATAATTATTTTTAAATATCATCATCACACTCAGTCCGAATTTCTACACTGAAGTAGAGTCTGAGAAGGTCTGATAGTACACAACCTTACCTTTACATAATAAAAAAAATTGTTTCTAATAAATCTACATTCAAATGTATATATATATATATATAT
Organism: Erythroxylum anguifugum; assembly: GCA_027478595.1. Taxonomy (NCBI): domain Eukaryota; kingdom Viridiplantae; phylum Streptophyta; class Magnoliopsida; order Malpighiales; family Erythroxylaceae; genus Erythroxylum; species Erythroxylum anguifugum. The sequence continues at coordinate 90,125,848 of JANIPN010000219.1, forward strand.
ATTCCTGTCACATTAGAACGTAGATTTATTAGAATATATATATATTAATCATATAAATTTTAAATAAATCATCCGGTTAGTTTGTAAATTTAAATTTAAGTGATCTTAAAGACTTCGGGCACAAAGCAAAACCCAAAATATAATTTTTGTAATATGAATCTATTTTTGTTACTCGATCTTATAATTTTGTAGTCAAAAATAATAATTTTTACCGTTATTCTAAAACTATTCTTAATAAATAGAATATTATTTTATATTAATAAGTGACAGACAAAGACATAGTTTTCTGCGGTGGACACGTCCACATCTACTGCCGTATACGTCAAAGCCAACGGCCTTCTCCGTTTCATAGCTGAACTTTTCAATTTCGTTACCGACCCTTCAACGTACCGGGTGCATATCGATAAATTTTATAATAATAATTATTATTATTATAATTAAAAGGGAATAACTTGTAAAATAAAAATTCAAAATTAAATACTAAACTTAATAATTCAAATGGTGTTTACAACACAAGTTTCTGAAGCGTGCATGGAAGTTTGGTGAAAAAGAGAAAGGAAGATGTGTATGTAACTTGGCAAAGTGACCAATGAATATTCTATCGTGTAGAGAAAGATAGGGTTTGAAATTTCCACCTTCTTTCTCGTATAGAATAGATCCAAGACTTAAGTTGTCAGGTTCTTACAAAGATTTGAGGACTCGGGATGGACTCGAACCGGTCTAATTTATTTATATTTTTATTTAATTAAACTAAAAAACATCATTTTTATAAAGTGTTTGTCATTTTTTGAAATAATTGTCAAGTATTATTCAGGCTAAACTTAAACATCAAGAACTCAGTCAATTTAAACCTGACTTGTTGATTTTAAACTGAGCCACGCTAGGGCTTAATTGTCATCTCGAAATTTCGACCAATTGATCCGATCTAGTTGGTTGGAAGCCTAATTCATGGTAGGCTAGAATCATAAATTCCTTTGCACACAAAGTTAAACTTATTAAATGTTTACCTTATGGTTCTACATTGGATATGCTCACTCTTTATTACCCTAAATGAGTGGAGTTAGGGATGACAAAGTATTCACTAGGATATAGGTTAGAGGGTAAAAGACTAAAAGATTTAGAACTAGTGATCTCATTTTAGCATTAACCCAACTCGAAATCAACACAATTAATCTAAATTTTGAGTTGGTTATACGCTTTTCTTTAAAATTTTCGGGCTTCTATTTAGTTTCGAATTCAGGCTGCTTGATTCACTCTAACCTAAAACTTGAAGATTGAAGTGAAAACAATATTATTTTGAATAAAACGATACTATTTTCTAAAGTTTAAATTTTAAAAAATGATTGAGTTTGATTTGAACTTGATCAGACTTTAAGCCAGACTTGAATTTAAATTCAAATTTGACTCAAAATCTGATCTTAAATTGTATTTGTTTTAAGTTCGATTCAATTCAACTCTAACTAATCGGCAGTTGATTGTCTCAATTAAGATTCCATGGATAGCAAAGTGGGTCATGAAAGAAGTATCGTGTGGGACATTTTGATAGAAAAGTGCAATTACTTGATCAATTACAGGGAAGACACAAGCTCTCCAAACTCTTTATAATAGGCATCCTGAAGCGGTATCCTATTGGTTACCAAATTTCGTATCTAAGTTAAGCACGTCATGTTTGGCAGGATCGTGTTCAAGCACGAAATGAATATCTCTTTTTCAAGCAATTCAGAGATTATTATGGCTGTTCCATACGATGAAAAGGGGTTAGTTTTTGCCAGATTTTGTACCTGCCACTCAGCCAAATCAGAGACTGAATTTCATATGAGCATATGACAGACTCCTGAACACATGGTAAACCCAAATTTAAAACGTTAATGTGCATCCGCTAAATCCGAACTAAACCTGTTTAGTATCGCCGGTATCCCGGAATCTCACTAATCTGGTTTGAGCTGGATAAATTCAAGTCAGGATAAGGAAATAGGGGAAAAATGTATACATCAGAGGATAGATTTAAGTCAGAGAGAAAAACATCATACGAAACTAACAAGAAGTATGAAATTTTATTATGGATATGTAAGAAAACAGCTTTTATTAGTCATCAGGATACAAACTACAACATAACTCAGACTTATAACTTACTCTGCTTCACAGGTCCCATTTCTTTTACTTTGGCTCTCAGGACATGTTTCTGAATCTTCCCAGTAGCTGTCTTTGGAAGTGGTCCAAAAATCACAGATTTTGGAACCCAGAAAGCAGGCATCTTGGACCTGCAAAACTTCAATATATCATCAGCATACTTCTGCTGATTGGATTTATCAAGTTCGGGCTTCAAAGTCACAAAAGCACACGGCGATTCTCCCCATCGCTCATCTGCCCGAGCAACAACAGATACCTCGAATATTGCTGGATGTGAGTAAAGAACATTTTCCACCTCCAAGCTACTGATGTTTTCACCTCCAGATATGATAATGTCCTTGGACCTATCCTTAATTTCTATGTAGTTATCAGGATGCTTAACACCAAGATCTCCAGAATGAAACCATCCATTGGCAAAAGACTCTTCATTGGCTTTTGGATTCTTTAAATAACCCTTCATCACAACGTTGCCCCTCATCACAATTTCTCCCATTGTTTTTCCATCCGCAGGGACAGGCTTCATTGTCTTTTGGTCAACTACATCTAGCCCCTCCAAACCAACATACCGGACACCTTGGCGTGCATTCAACCGAGCTTGAGTTATAGGGGGCATTGAGTCCCACTCGGGCTTCCAGGCACACACAGTAGATGGCCCATAAGTTTCTGAGAGACCATAAGTGTGCGTAACACGGAAGCCCTTTTCCGACATTGCAAAGAGTATAGAAGGGGGTGGAGCAGCACCAGCCGTCATTACATGAACAAGACGGGGAAGAGGAAGGATGGTATCCTCTTTAGGAGCGTTGACTATGGTGTTGAGTACCACAGGAGCAGCACAGAAGTGACTGACACCACTGTTTGCGATAGCTGAATACACTGCCTTGGCTGTTACCTATAGAAGCATATGAAAGGTACAGTGATTGGCATCAATCTCACAAAACAGATCCTGAAATGAAAAACTTCTACACTTATAACACTAAATTCAACCCTATAGAAAAAGACATGATATACCTCCATGCTCAAACTTTTCTCTTCAGGCAAATGAAAACTGATCTACAGTGAATAAATTTAACCAACAACTTTGATTTTATGACAATCCCAACTAAAGGTGATCATATTAAAGAATTCAGGTGTCATTAATCAACTAAAACCAAAATGTGTTTGTTTTAGTAGCATTAGGCGTTAAAACTCTTCTCAAATCTTGCGAAGCGAAAGTGTGTTAGTAATAACAAAATCGACTACAATTACCTGCCGAAGGCAAATACTTGTCCCGCAAATAGCAGCAAGAGTCCAAGTGAAACACCAACCATTACAATGAAACATAGGAAGAGTCCAAAGATACACAGCTCCATCACTAATTGGCCAAATCAAAGGATTATTCAAGGCCATAAGATATGCCCCACGGTGGCTTAACACCACTCCCTTGGGGCTAGCTGTTGTACCAGAAGTATAACCCAAAGCAATGCTCTGCCACTCATCCTCTGGTGGTCTCCAAGCATAATCTGCATCACCACTCTGCAGAAAGTCCTCATACTCAATGGCACCTCTCCCCACTGCCTCTTTAAGCAACATGGGATCACAACTTTTATCAGCTATCACAATCAGAAGTGGTGACTTGAACTGTTTGTCACCTTCTCTGACGATTTTCAAAGCCTCATCAGCCAAAGGGAAGAACTCTTGATCCACCATCACAACTTCTGAACTTGAGTGACCTAACAGGAAAGCAACTGTTTGAGCATTAAGGCGAATATTCACAGAGTTTATGACAGCTCCTGCCATTGGCACTCCAAAATGAGCTTCAAACGTAGCAGGAACATTTGGTGCAATAATTGCTACCTGCACCGTAAATAAGAAAAACTGGCGTCAACCCCACTTAGATAACTACACATCAAGTCCAAATGGTCAAAAAACAAAGGAAAATATTATAACTTGAATCGAAAGCTTAAATTTTTCTCTAACAACGTAGAAACAGAAACCAGAGCCACGGGTACATCACACCGTTGACCAATTCAATTTGTTCATAAAGCATATCTCAACTTCTTCCAACTTTTATGGATTGATCCGGACGCTTTGAATCGACAAAAAAACAAGTAAATTATAGACCAAAATCACTATAAATGAGCAAAAGTCCAAAAGTCAATTGCTTTAAGCCAAATAGAAAATGAAGAAAATGAACAATGATTGGTTTGACTATACCGTGCTACCGAGTCCGATGTTGCGTTTGTTAAGTGCAGAGGCCAACCTACGACACCTCTCGTATGTGTCGCGCCAGGTGTACCGCACGGACCCATGAACCACCGAGGTTCTCTTCGGATGCACCGTCGCGGCTCTGTCGAGAAGCCAAAGCGGCGTCAACGCAGTGTAGTTGGCGGCGTTCTTCGGTAGATGGTCGATGTCTCTGCCCATCTCTTCCAAATCCACACACAGAACGGCCCCTTATCTTTAACAACAATCACGCACTTCAAACTCTCCTTGTCTCTCCTTATCCGTCTCTAATCTCTATAATCTATATAATAAATGAGCTACCTGGCCGCTAACTTATAGTGTGTTTGTGGTGGTGTGTTTTAACGGAGTTTTCCAGTATGCTGTGCCGAAGATAGAAAGATGTGCAGATCAGGAAATTGTTAAAATAAGGGCCGTTCGAGTGCAGATCTTCTCTTAAATATTACTATGATTTTAACACATAAAATCTTAATCATTTATTTTATAAGATTTACCTGAGATTTATTTGAGACTTATATAATTAAATGGTTAAAATTTATTATATACAATAAGACACCATAATATTAGACAAAAAATCTGAACTCGAGTCGTTCGTCCTTTTACTGTATAAAATTTAAACATAATTTTTTTAATTTAATAAATTTATTTCATCTCTTATATAATATTTATTTAAATGTTATGTTATTTAAATAAAATAAATAATTTAAAATTAAAATTTTATTTGAAATATAATTTAATTATAAATCAAATTTTATTTAAATATTTTAAATATGATTATATTTATTAATAATTATTAAATTTAATTACTTATAATTTAATTATAACATTAAATAATTCATAAATTTTATTGATAATTAATTTTAATTTATTAAATATATAATGTTGAATTAAATTATTCATAATTTTTATCAAAATTTAAATAATTAAATAATATGTTAGTATATTAAATGATAGTAAATAATATTATTAAAAGAAAAAGAAACATAAACATAAAACAAAAATTATATTTTATGATTTTCATAATTTTTAAAAACCGGAAGAAACCAAAACAAAAAAAAATTCAAACGTTTTTTTTACTAAAATTAAAAATAAAAAATAAAAAAAAAACAATCACCCTCTAAATAAGAAAGTGAGGTAAATAGAAAGTAGAATAATACCGAATGCAGTTGCAAATTTTTTTCTATTTATTTTTTATTTTCAATTTAATTAATCAATAAATTATCCTAAATTAATAATTTCATGTAAACTAAAATTAATTAATTAATTTTTATTTAATAATCTTTTTAATTAAATTTTAAAATTTTCGTAAAATCTCTTTTAATTATTTTTTAAATTTTAAATTTTCTTTAATCTTTAACTGATTTAATGATAATTTAATACTGGTTGAACCTTTTAAACCTTAAGGTTATGTTTGGTTGAACATAAAGTTTATAATTAAATAGAATGTAAATGGACGAAATATTAAAATTTTATTGTTTGAAATGGATGAAAGGGTTCATAATATAATATAGTAAAATGTTATTTGAAAAAAGGGTTTATAATGTAATATAGTTTGCTTATCATTTTACATTTTATCCTAAGCCAACTAAATTAGAGGTTTCTTATTTTTATTGTTTATAATAAAATGAAATGTAATATGAAACTCTTCTCTTCTCATTCGACTCTATTTTATTATAAACCTTAATTCCAAAAGATAGAATAATATTACATTTCATTAATAAATCCAACCAAATATAACCTAAATCTCTTATTTTATTGATTTAATTTCTGATCTAATTTTTAAAACATTAAATAATACACACATAAAATAATTTTATCAATATTATATTACAAACTTTAATAAAACTAATACCATTTAATTATGAAAGACGAATCAAAATTTGATTGGAACTTAAAGTTAGAGAATTGATTTAAATTGTACTAATTAAATAAAATAATATTATTTTAATGTAGGAACTCAAAATCAAATATAATTTGAATTCAAACTTTTAATCGAACTTAAAGTTAGAGAATTGATTTAAATTGTACTAATTAAATAAAATAATATTATTTTAATGTAAGAACTCAAAATCAAATCTAATTTGAATTCAGTTCAATCTTTGTCATTACTTACAATCATTAAAGAGACATCCACTTTATTAGTAACTTTTCCAACTCTCGAGAGAACCAACCCCAAAAGTTAGTTTGAAAGGTGGGAAAGTTAATAAGCAGTTTCTTTTATTACTAATGTGGGGTAATTAGATCGTAACATTCTACCACTCTTCGCAACTCAGGCACTGGTGGGCTAACTGTGCGCTAGACCTTTTCTAGCCCCAGGCGAACATTGCTATACTAGCGTCACTACCCATGTACCTACGAGCTGGTTGTGCGCTATACCTTTTCTACCTCCGGGCGAACACTACAATGCCGGCGTCACCACCTATAAAGCATGACACGAGGACTTGAAAGAGTGGTATTGGCTCTGATACCAATTATTACAGGTCTTATGAGAGAACCAACCCCAAAAGTTAGCTTGAAGGGTGGGAAAGTTCATAAGCCTATAAACCCCACATCATTTTATTTTATTACCGATATGGGACAATTAGACCGTAACAGTAGTAATGTTTTAACCATAATATACGTTGCTTAATAATAATGTTTAATTCGTTAATAAATTAAGCTTTTATTTACTGTAAATTATTCTAATTAAAGTAAGAATTATAATTTATTTCTTTAAATAAATTATTTGATATACAAGAAATTACAAAATTGACTTTAAATTCATTCTTTAAAATTCAGGTAAGTATTTTTTATCTAATAAAAATAAAAATAAATTTATATTTAATTCTGATATATATTAATTAATAGTTAGTGTTTAATTATTTCATTATTTGATAAATTTAACTTTTAAGTCATAAATTAATAGCACAAAATGATAGTATATTTTTTCTTTGAACTTGAAAATTTATGTATACATACATAGATACATATGGAAACTCCGATTATGCACATCAAAATCAAAATTAAGGCCTTAACATGCAACATCATAACGATCCGTACAATATGGATTTAGCTTGGAAGAGAAAGAAAGAAAATTAATTATGGACGTTGAAACTCCATGGAAGCTCAAGAAGATGATGCAGCGGAGGAAGAGGATTGTTCAAATGGAGTCTGTTCAGCGCAGCTAACCACTTGATTTGGTCCTGCTTCTTCTCTTCCCACACCCATCAGATCGAGGTAGTAGAGGTAATGAGAGATCATGCTGTTCATCGATTCATCCTCACCCTTATTGCAAACTTGATCTCCATAAAGGACGTTCATGGTGGTACCGAAACCAGGCACTCTCTTGTGCAGAGTGTCGTTTTTGGTCGGCTTCCAATTACCGACGAACGCATCGTGCGCCGACGGCTGGTTCTTCTTTTCCGGCGTCATCCACCTCCATATAGCGGCTTGGAAGGCAAGTGTAGCGTTGTTTTCTATGTACTCAGGGTGGTTCAGTAAGTCGATCTTCAGGGCTTCTCCAGTTTTGCCGTAGTTGTAGTTCCTGCCATTGAAACAATAGTCATGAAAAGTAGCACCTTGTGGTTGGCAGGGTGGTAAAAGGGTTCGGATCCAAGTCTTGGGTATCAGGAAACAGTAGAAAAGAACAAGTGAAGATATGAGATGGAAATTTGCAATACCAGTAGATTGGAAGAGCACCCCTGCCATGGTATGAAGCTCCTGGACTGCAAGGATATGTGTACTTGTAATAGTCATCACAATAGATCTTGCTGGGGCTCATTTCCTTGTTATAGCAGAGACCCCAAGCCAATGGTCCTCCGGTTGCGACTCCATAACCACCTGCAGAATTTTCTCAGATAAGATCATTTCTCAGGAACTTGTACAGATCCATGAAAAAGTTTCAGAGAAACTTACATGAAGTTTTGCTCCCTACATGTCCAAGAAAAGCTGCAACTTCCTTCTGTGCCATGAGCTTCCCTCCTGTAGTACCAAAACCATGAGGCTGGTACACAGCGGCTGCAGTGATAAACGAATGGTAGTCCCAGAATCCTGAAGCGTGAGCCACAGGTGTGTTCCTCTTGGAGAACAAGTTCTCGAACTGGTAAGTCTGGAAGTTATCGGAGATGGTCTGGTTACAGCAGAACGCCGACCAGCCTTTGCACTCCCACCCTTTATCACACACCTTCTTGCCTTTCACTACCTTCACCAACGTCTTCGTCGGAGATGTTTCGTCGCTGTTCACCACCACCGCAGCGAGCATCATCGTCAGCAGCGCCGCCGCTCCCAATGTAGCAGAAGAAATACACAGCTTAGCCTCCATTTTGATGGTGTTACAGAGAAACGGTAATGGTTTGTTGTGGGAAAGACATGGAAGGTAGTGAGGCTTTAAAGAATGGGGATGGAGTGAAAAGGAATGGAAAGCGAGTGGCTAACTCATTTAGGAGAGGTTGATCTTTCAGAGTTCCTGTGTGTACAGTAAAGGCAGCTTTTGCTTGCTTTTTATGCTTCTTCCATTGCAAGAAAAGAAAACTAAACACTCAGCTACGGGAGCCTAATGATGCCCTTATAACGTGTGCACTTAATGATTAGATTTTGGGCCAGGCGTGGTTTCATTTAGGAATAGCAAGCAACGTTGGCCCGACTCGGATTAATATGAATTAATGAAATGATTAAAAAACTCAATTAACTTAATGAATTTAATTGTAAAAATTTTAAAACATTTAATTTTTAATTTAAGTTATTTTAATAACCGTTGTTATTAAAAACTTATCAATTTATTTTATAAATAAAATTTAATTAATTAAATTTCAAATTATTCTATGAATAAGAACAACTTCTTTTAATTATATTTCAAAACCTTTAATTTTATTCAATCTTTAGCTGATTTTATGACATTTTAGTACCAGTTGAACTTTTAAATCTTAAATCACTTATTTTGTCGTTTTAACTTATAGTCAAAATTTTAAGGCATTGAAATTAATAAATCAGATTTGGTTTAATTTAGTTTCAAATCAAATTTAAATTTGAGGTAGTCCAAGCCTCTGTTTAGTTAAACTTATACTAATTGAGCTGTTGTCAGTAGAGCTTGTTTCTGTATATCTTTTCTGAGAAAAACTTTTCTAAAAAATCAGTTGACTGTTTGGTTATCATTTAAAAATGAGCTTCATACAGTAGACTATTTGATAACATAAAAATAAAACGCACTTTTAATTTTAACTATATTTTATTTTGTAATAAAAATTATTTATACATATAAATATTATTTAAAGTATATTAAACAATATGCAAAGCACAATATATTAATTATTATATAATTTTAAACCGCATGAAACATAAAACAAAATGTATATAACCAAATCTTTTATATAGATTATATCATAAGTAAACTAATATAAAAAATAAATATTAAAACATATAAAAAAGTCAAATAATATTATATAAATGTCAAAATAAAAATCTAAGTTGAGTAAATAGTTAAATACTTAATAAACTAGAAAATGAGTTTATGGGTATTGTGAGAATTATGTGTAAAACATAAGGATGTAGGGACTAAAAATAAGCTCATTAATTGATCTGAAAAATTTACCTGAAAAAATATTTTTTTGATAAGCTCCAAATTTGAACTTTTTACAAAACTGTATTTTGACAGCCAAAAAAGTCATATCTATTAAAGAAGTGTTTTTTTTTATTTTACAGTCAAATATCCACTTTTCTTAAAAAAGTTTTTGTAGTAGAAAAAAGTGCTTATTGGGCTCTCCAAAATTCATCCAAACAGGCAATAAGACTATATTCGAGAAGCTCAATTTTGTCTTTAAAATAATATAGTCAATGTTTTTTTTATTTATAAATTTAAGAAATTTAAAATTACAATAATATTATTTTGTCAAATATGGATCTAACCCGATTCTCACCCTTACCATGCCTAATTTCATTTTAGGCTTCAACATTGATTTTGATTTCAAAGTAAAACAAAAAAAGTTTAAGTAGAAATAGTCAAATTAGACTAACATATTATTTTTCAATCTCAATAAATTATGAGAAATTAATTCGGTAACATATTAAAATTAATAAGTTAGATTATATTTAAATATTTAAATTAAATTGAATTGAATTCAAAATCAATTTTTTTTCAAATTAAAATTTTAGAGTTAAAATATTCAAACTCAATTTCACCTAATAAGGTCAAAGTCTAGTGCCCAAGATTATTATCATAATCTTTTTTATTATTACAATGGAATCACATAAATCAAGTTTATTACGATACAGTGAATATAATAAGTTTTTGTTAAAAAAAAAAAAGAATGATATCAATTTTGGATCTGAAAGTATCAATTGAAGATTCTCCTTGTTCATTTTTTCTAATATAAAATGTCACGTCCTAGATGATTTTCTATTTTTTATTAATATAGATCCTCCAAGTTTCATTTATATACTTTTTCTATATTTTTGTTTTTTTTAATTTACTAATAATATTTTTGGAAAACTTTAATATTTAGTATTTTAATTTCTATACGATGAAATTCCAAAATTGAAATTTTAAATTCCATTTTAAAAATATATACCGGACTTATTGTTATTTTAAAAATATTTTTACACTAATGAATATTATAATTTTTGTAACGCCCCAAATTAGGGGTTAGCATATTAAGCAAATTTAGTCTGATTTATGTTCTGTCTCTTTGACATTTTGGCATGCAT
>JANIPN010000219.1:90139282-90186923 GCA_027478595.1 Erythroxylum anguifugum
GTCATATACTTTTCTTCCAATTTCGTCCATAACTCCTTAGCAGAAGTTTCCTTCATATAAGGATATTTCAGATCCTTATCAAGGAATGATCGAATAGAGGCACAAGCATGAAGATTAATTCGCGTCCAGTGCTTGTCATCCATATCTTCGGGTTTTTCTTCCAGAACCATATCTAACTCTTGTTGATACAATACATCCATAACTTCACACTGCTACATACCAAAATTATTAGAGCCATTAAATTTATCAACCTTTAACCTTGTAGTAGTGATTGGATGTCTACTGGATGTAGGTGTCGATGATGACGTTAAAGACTCCCTCTTAACAGGCTCATCTTTGTCTCTAGCCATCTACACGTTACCGTTCACAAATACGTACGGTCACTATTCACAGATACGTACGGTTACTATAGCAATGTCACTGTTCACCGGCACTGTTTACCCGTACTGTTGACCGACACTATTCACGGTATTGTTGACCGACACTATTCGCCGGCACTGTAGCTCCAATATATTTTCACTTCTACAACACCCTAGTCGAAAAACTGGAGCTCTGATACCACTTGTTGTGCGGGAACGTGAATAAATTCGGAGTGAAAATAAAATAGCAACAAAAGAACACCAAAATTTTTATACTGGTTCGACAATGTCTACGTCCAGTTTGGAGATGACTGAGTATTTAACTATAACAATGAGAGCATACAATAGTGTTTCCCAAGAGACCCAAAATTAACCCACTCCTATTAGGAAAAAGAAATTATATATATATATATAAAGAAATTATATATATATTGAAATTATATATATATATATATATTTTCTTCTCCCTCTCACTATGCTTCTCTCTCTTTTCTCTCGAAATTGTGGCTCTCCCTCTCTTCCGGAAAACTCTCTATTCTCTCACACTACAACTTCTCCAATTATCTCACAACACAACTTCTGCTCTTCACTCTCTTCCTTCATTTGCTTCTCTTTTATAGAGAATTCACTGGGTGTGAACAAAGCCACCATTGTTGATCATCGGAAAAATCAAAGCCTTCATTGTTGATCAACATTAGCTGCACCAATCTCCAATCAAGCCATCATTGTTGATCACCAAAAGCATCAATTTTTGACTTGAGAGGTTGAGACAATATTCAACATCGGGGTCCATTGGTTATTTGATGCTATAGAGGGTCTCTCCTCGCTTCTGTTTGCTGATGCTGTTGGGGTTACTTTTTCTCGTTTCACTGGTCTGTAATTTTTCTTTCCGGGTGTAAACCCCGCATTTTAACAAAAGGGAAAAAATTTCTTTCACACCTTACGTCATCGCGAAATTTCAGGATAATCTTATTTTATTGCGAAACTTGACGATGGTGACGGTGATGAGATGGTGACGGTGATGAGACGGGCGTTACCCCAGTTAGAACTTCCACTTCATTCTTCTAATATAATAACATATCTATAAAAGGAGTCGCCAATCAAGAACTTTCTTCTTCTTTGCATCTCTCTAATCGCGCCATTTTCACTATTTCTCTGTGTCCGTCTCTAAACTTCCCAAGTTGTTTTTCATTTCTCTCTTATTTAATTGCCTCATTTTGATCTTTTGTTGACTCTTTTTTTAGGGTTTCTTTCTATTATTATTATCTGGTTCCGTAACTTGAGGATGAGTGCTGGTGGGTCGAAGCCGCTCGTTGGCACGGATATTCATGGGTTTCATACGTTAGAAGGTATTCTTCAGCCTTTTCTTTGGGATTTCTTTTTGGTTTATCGTTCTTATTTTCTGGGTTGGTGATTGTTGTGAATTTTATTATGTTTTTTTTTTCGGATTTCTTCTTGTTCTTGTTCTTTTTGGGTTAGTGATTGTTGTGAATATTGATGCTTGTATACTTGAAAAATTAAAGATTTTCTGTTTTGAATGGAAATGCCCAACCAGTTGTTAGAGTGAGGTTTAAACTTTCTTGGCTTAGTAAGTGGCGGGTTAGTGGGATGCTGTGCTTGAATTTTGATAGTATTAGGGTGACATAGGTTCATGGAACTTACTTGAGTAATCCCTAGTCACGTTTAAATCTTTTAAAATAGGGAAATAACGATTTTAGATTGATTGTAGTAATGCATAAAGGGGAAAATAAAATGAATGTGGAGAAAGTAATGACAAAACCTAATTCTCGCTGTCCCAGAGAGTGTGTTAGAGCAACATTGTTGGCAACTAGTTTTGTTATACTTTATTAGTTTACTGCAAATATGAGATTGATTAGTAAAACACTAGATTTTTTCGTATACTATGCATTTCAATGCCTAACTTATGATTCCGTCATCTAAGTACTTGTCATCATATGAAACTGATGCTTTTCTTCCATGCACAGATTTGGATGTTGCAAATATAAGGGAAGAAGCCCAAAAAAGATGGCTACGTCCCAATGAGATTCAGGCAATGCTATCTAATTATAAAAATTTCCCCATTAATGTCAAGCCAATGCATTTACCTAAAAGTAAGTATGTGTTCCTATTGTTCATACCATTAATGGGATCTGTGATTTTGCATCCGGCAGGAGATTGTTGTGAGTTTGGACCCACAGTTCTTTTCTATACGAGCTAGTCTTTTCAAATGTTTTCCTGAATTTTGGCATACCTTGCTAATCATGATAAGTTGGACCTGTATCCTTGCTGAATCTCATACGTTTTCATCGTCATTTCACATTATCCGTCACCTTCTTTTGTAATGGTATTGTATCTTTGGTATTCTTCTAATACTGCTTTTCTATAATGTAAAATTTTAAATGTTAGCTTCTACCAACGTTAACTCTCTTGACCTATTGCAACTTTAATGCCTTATATTTTCCTAAAAATTGATTACTGTGCGTGATAATTGCTGTTTGGTAAATAAGTAAAGAGTGGATTGTTTTGTCGCATGATTTTTCAAGTCTTCGCCATCCAACTAATATATATATGTGTGTGTGTGTGTGTGTATGTACTTATGTATATATGTATGCATGTATAGATCAAGCAACTTTTCTGTGGTTGTGTAACAGGTGGCACAATCGTGTTGTTTGACCGCAAGAAACTTAGGAATTTCCGTAAAGATGGGCATAACTGGAAGAAGAAAAACGATGGAAAGACTGTTAAAGAAGCTCATGAACACCTAAAAGTGAGTTTTTTTGATTTCCTAATGAAGTAAACATTGAGCTACACTTATCCGGACCAGTTAACATTGTTCATTATTGGATATATTTGTAGCAAATCAAGATTCCTAGTTTTTAACAAATTGGATGATACATTTGAGGAAAATGTTTTATGAGATGATTTTGTCTGCCCATGATTATGGTCTCCATGTTCATATTTATTTACTAAAGGTAAAAGGACGTGGATTTAGCTACCTATTTTTAGGATTGTGATAGGTTCCAGAAAACAGGTATGGAAAATGTGTATTTTGCTAATGATTTCTGTAAATGAATACAAATGATAATCTGGTTTTCGAGGCCCAGTACCTCCAGCCTAGGGCTCATACATCTGTCATTCTTCACACACCCTCTCTCTCCCCTCCACTCTATTATTTGTACTAAGAATCTGTGGCTACTAACAGATTCTGTTAACTAACTACCCGAATAGCATAATACCATATTCCTCAGCCTATTGCTCCTCTGCCCTCTGCTTATTTTTTCCTAACATAGAATCGGGTTACCTTAGGTCTATCAGATTGTAATGACCTTCTGGTTTGCCTCATGTTAAAACATTGTAAATACGAAAGCAATACTGATAAACCACAGATTAAGAAATTGCTTTACAATTGTGTTAGTGTTTTTCCAATTTTTTGTGCAGGGATTGTTAGGTGCTAGTGCAATTACTCAATGCTCTTTTCTACACCTTCTCTTTAGTCCTTTTCTGCTTTTTTTCTTTGATCACTTAACATCACCTAGGTACTTCAGGATGGTAGTTGACGCAAATATGATTTATTGTGAACTTCAATTTGGTGATCTTTTTAACAGTATACTTCAAGATGTAAATAGTTTCCTAATTGTTTTTCTCCTGTCCACGGAAAGAAAAATTGAAAGCAATTGTGATTTTACATGTGTGTCTTCTTTGGATTATATTTTACAAATCACCAAGTACATTACCTAGTTTCATCTTTGCCGCTTATCTTTTTTATTTATGTTGAAAGATTTCTTAATTCCTGTAAAATAATCTTTATCAGTAAAAATGCATTGCGCTTTGACGTGGCTTACGATTTTGGGTGTTGCTACAGGTTGGTAATGATGAAAGGATTCATGTTTACTATGCACATGGCGAGGATAATCCAACCTTTGTTCGCAGGTGTTATTGGCTACTTGATAAGTATGTAATAGCTTGTGTCCACTTGATTGTTCTCTTTACGAACTGTCCTTTTCCATTTTTTGACAATCTGTTAAGCATTTTAACCATAAGATTTGCTTCAGGACTCTAGAACACATAGTTCTTGTGCACTACCGTGAAACAAGGGAGGTTTGTTTCATAAAGCTTATCTACTGTTGTTAAATCTATGTTCTTGTACCTTTGATTCTACTTGACTTATATTGCAATCACAGGGTTCTCAGGCCACTCTTGTGAACTCAAATTCTAGTCCAGTCTCAGACCAGGCTACTTCTTGGCGTTTATCAGAAGAATTTGATTCTGGAGCTGGTCAGGCATATCATGCTGGTGAGGAAGCACCTCTAAGTGATCATGGGACCAATTTTTACTACATTGATTATTAAGGGGGCAAGGTTTAGGAAAATGTTTTGATGTTATTCTTTATTCTGTTAAACCACTGATACATATGCTAAATGACCAATGAAAGTTTGTCAATTGTTGGACAATTGTATTGTTGGGATTTGTTCTCAGTCATCACTCTTTTGGCAAGTCAACAGAGGCTGGTGACAATTTAACTGTCAGAAATCACGAAATGAGGCTTCATGAGATTAATACACTTGATTGGGATCAGCTGGTGGCAACTGATGCCAAAAATGTAGCTGTTTCTAAGGGAGGTAATAGGCCAGCAGTTACTCTTGGCAAGGCAGTGCGTTAGAGGTTATTTTCTAGTGTGATTTATTATGGTTTGTTTTAAATTTGACAGGTAAGATATCATGCTTTAACCAATCAAATCAAGTTGCACTGAAGGGGTCCCCACATGATGTAAGTGGGACCATCTGTCCACACTTTGAAATTTCTGTTTTTCAGTTCATTGTATTCCTAAATTTTTCTTACTCAAGCTGCATAATCTTTGTCTTATATAGTAAAAAGGAAAATTCTGTGCTTCAAACTTCATCTGAATATGGATTTTGGTTGTCACAGATGTGATATTTGTACAAGAACTTTATAGTTACTAATTTGCATGTCTCCCTTAAAATTATGATGACTGTTCTGTTGACTTCTTTTGTTTGTATATTTCAACCCTTATAAAATAGACATTAAAGTACACTTTTTCTCTTGTAACTTTCCTGATACTAGCATATGATATTACTAATTATTGTTCACCTTTGCAGGGTGGTTCTTTTCCATCTTATAATATATCTACAGAACTTTCTCCTTTGGTTAACTTACCCGAGTCAATTGATAAGAGTGATATCACTCATTTCAATATAGCAGATGGTGCTTATGTTCAGACAACTGGGATCCAAGTAAATTCAAATATGCAGAATAAGGATATTGATGTCCTAAGAAAGGGTGATGCTTCAGAAATTTTTGTTAATGATGGTTTGCTAAGTCAGGATAGCTTTGGAAGGTGGATGAACTCTTTTACAGTGGACTCTCCTGGTTCAGTTGATGATCCTGTGCAAGATGCTTCAATTTCATCAAGTTGTCATTCATTTGCTTCAACTCCCGTTGATCAATATCAGAGTTCCATTCCAGAACAAACATTCTTCATAACTGATGTCTCACCTGCATGGGCTTTTTCGGGTGAAACAACAAAGGTTTGTCCTTTTCCTACAACTGCTTATCATGATCTGACATTTATTAGACTTTTTATTGTTTGATGGTTGGCTTGACATTAAAGAGATGTCGACTTTGAGTTGTTGGTTGAAGTCAATGGGACCTTGACTTGTTGTTTGAAGATAGATAATAGATGCTTAGCTAAGCCAAAGACAAAGTTCCCAATGACCTTGTCTACTTGTAGATTATAGGCATCTTTGAAGTTTCTGAAAAGCAAGTGTTGTCTGAAACCAAAGATTTTCAGTAGCTGTCTTGAATCCAGAGTTTACATTTTGCTCCTTCCTAAGCGAGGAATCTGCCACAAGTTTCATATCTCCTTGGGCCTGTTGATATTTGATTGATTACTTGGCTAAAACAGTTGTGTGAACTCATGTATAATTGTCTCCTTGGAACTGTTGCTATTGGGATTAGTTATATTTTGATATTTTTTTAAGATTGATCCAATCATTAATCACTATCATTTTTGTCTCACTTGTCAAGTTGTGATGATTGGGGTGATGACTGTATGAACATCCTTGAGAAAAGAAGTATTGTTTTGAGCTTGAATGAAGGCTGGATTTCTGTATTAACATGAACATTATTTGCCTTTTTGGACATAACGTGCAATGCTTATGAGTATAGAGTAATTGTGAGGAGGTGAGACTCATAGAACCGCTCTACAGAGCATTCTACAAGTGAAAGCATTACTCTCAGTTTCACAATAGAAAGATCTTAACCTTCAGTTATAATTGCAGATTCTAATTACTGGATATTTTCCCGAACAATACCATGATCTTGCAAAGAGTGATCTACATTGTATCTGTGGTGATGAAAGTCTTCCTCTAGAAACTGTTCAAACTGGAGTATATCGCTGTTTTGTTTCACCACATTCCCCTGGGTTAGTAAGTATTTGTCTTAGTTTGGATGGTTGTAAACCTATCAGCCAGGTCCTAAATTTTGAGTACCGTAGTTGTTCAGTCCAAGATCCCACTATATCTTCAGAAAGCATGTCCAAGTGGGAAGAATTTCATCTCCAGATGAGACTTGTCCATTTGCTCTTCTCCACATCCAAGAACCTTAACATCCTATCCGGTAAGGTGTCTCCAGTTAACTTGAAGGAGGCTAAGAAGTTTGCCCATAAAACTTCTCACATTTCTGGAAGTTGGGAATATTTGATTAAGTCAATTGAGGAGAACAGGGTTTCATTTGCTCAAGCAAAGGATGGCCTATTTGAAATTGCTTTGAAGAACATTCTGCGGGAATGGCTTCTGGAAAGAGTGGCTGAAGGTTGCAAAGCCACTGAACATGATGGATATGGCCAAGGAGTTATCCATTTATGTGCTATTCTTGGGTATACTTGGGCGGTCTATTTATTTTCGTGGTCAGGATTGTCTTTGGACTTTCGTGATAAACGTGGATGGACTGCTCTTCATTGGGCAGCATATTGTGGAAGGTATTTTCAATTTTCTTAATTAGAATATCCTCTGTCATGGCTGTTGAGTATGCTCATTCTTTTCAGTGCTCTTAAAATTAATTATGTAGGATCCTATTGATGTTTTCAATTGTCCTGTAATTTCCTTGTCCACTTATGTCATGAGACTGTTGAAACAAATGTCTCTGGATCTCACCAATCAAAAATCAAATAGTTTTTCTGGAAATTTTGGTTTCTTGTTAAGATTGGAAGCTTATATCTCTCTCCATTTCTTGCTTTGGAAATCATTGCCAAGATTGGAAAAACTTTTCAGTATTCTTGAACTCTGAAAATATCCATGTTCAGGGAAAAAATGGTTGCTGTTCTCTTATCTGCTGGGGCAAAGCCAAACTTGGTTACTGATCCTACTTCACAAAAACCTGGTGGATGCACTGCTGCTGATCTTGCATCTGCAAAGGGTTATGATGGCTTGGCAGCTTATTTGTCAGAAAAGGCTTTAATAGCACATTTTGAAGATATGTCTGTAGCAGGGAATGCTACTGGCACTCTGCAAACTGTTGCACCTGAAACAGCTAATGCTGTGAATCTAAGTGAGGAAGAGCTCTGTCTGAAGGACACTTTGGCAGCTTACCGAACAGCTGCTGATGCAGCAGCTCGGATTCAAGCTGCATTCAGAGAGCACTCCTTGAAAGTAAGAACTACAGCAGTGGAGGCTGCCAGTCCAGAGGCGGAGGCTCGGGTCATAATTGCAGCAATGAAAATACAACATGCCTTTCGTAATTATGAGACACATAAAAAGATGGCTGCTGCGGCCCGCATTCAGCATAGGTTCCGTACATGGAAAATCCGAAAGGAGTTCCTTAATATCCGTCGTCATGCTATCAAAATTCAAGTAAGTGTTCTTTCATGTTGCTTACCTGTCCTAACTGTGCACAAGTAGCTGCAAATTTGAATCAGTAGTTGAAATTTGTTCTGCTGTCAGTCAATACGATGTGTTAAAATGGACATAAATTACAAGCAAACCAAAACTGAGTATGGTTGTTTCCGTGCTGCGTGAATTTCTGAAATAATAATGAGGCAGAATTACTTCTCATCTATGTATGTGCCGTTGGACAAGAACAAGTATAAGACCATGTCTACATTACAAGTCACGGAAGCATGAAATTGACTAACTTCGGTCCTAATCTGCTCTGATTGTGTCATGCTTTAAAAGTGTATTTTGTGGACAAATGTTCTTTTGACATTGTCCAGTTAAAATTAGTCGACATTGATAAATCAATCCAATGCAGGCTGCTTTCAGAGGCCTCCAAGTGAGGAGGCAATACCGCAAGATTATCTGGTCAGTTGGAATAGTTGAGAAAGCGATTCTCCGATGGCGCTTAAAGAGAAGAGGTTTTCGTGGCCTTCGTGTAGATTCTGTTGAGGTGGTTTCAGATCAAAAGCAAGAAAGTGATACAGAAGAGGACTTCTATAAAGCGAGCCAACATCAAGCGGAAGAGCGCATCGAGAGATCTATTGTACAGGTTCAAGCCATGTTTCGTTCAAAGAAAGCACAAGAGGAATACCGGAGAATGAAATTGGCTCATAATGAAGCAAAGGTATGTGATTTACCTACAAAATGATGGTCTTTCAATTTGATCTTGCAGACTATTTATATACTTTATTCTTTCTGCAGCTGGAATACCAAGAACTTATTGAACCTGATACATACATGGACAGATAAGGATAATCTCTTGGCTGGTGATCGGATGGGACCCTTGTTGATGCAGTTCACATACATAGTTGTTTTACGCAGGGATTTGCCCTATGGTACATATTTGATAAATTTGTAGCTTAGTCTGAGTGTATATCTGATACCCTTCCAATCTGTTTTAAGATTTTGAGAGGGGGTCTTGCTGTAACCTGGGATGACTATGAAATGAAACTAGACATTTTTACGGATGATTAATCTTAGTTCTCAAAACATTTTGTAGGTTTTGACTCTCTTCCACAACTAAACTATATAAGATTAAAATTTGTACCCCCACTAAGATGCCGGACTTTTAGTCTGACTAGTTAAAGAATCTCCTAAACTATTCATAGAAGACGACCTTTGAAATGGGGGGTTTTTGTGAGCGAAAAAGAAGACTATTGAACGAGAAGATAATTGAGCTGAGCTCTTTGATACGCCAAATTCAATCTTATATAGAAGAAAAGGAAAGATGGTTAAATGGAAAAGAAGGCCTCATAACATAGCAACAAAACTAAATTTAACACACCTCCTCGTTCCAGAAAATGTGTTAATCTATTGGGATGATGCACACAAGTTCCTTCAATAACGCCAGTTTCACAAGGGCCAGGTTATGAATCAAATGTTTAATGCTAAGCCAATAGAATTGGGAAAGGCAAACAAAGAATTCCATTTTTTCAACTAATTATCGCGAGAGACTGCAAACTAACCCAACAACTCAAAAAGAATACAGCGCCAGATAGCAATTCAAAACTCTACTTGATGTATTGGGAGAGCCACTTGAAGCCATCACCATATCCCATCTTGCGGACGATACTGCACATGAAAACCTCGAGAGGCCTAACGTTTGAGTCTGTAAGATTCACCTTGCCCTTACCAGTAGTGAAATTGCTGAGCCCAAGATGATAACGAAGCTCATCCTCAGAAACTGCATAGGGAATGTCAATTTTGTTACCAAGAATGAGAAAAGGAACATTAGCTAAGGCTTCATCAGATAGGAGGGCATCTAGCTCCTTCTTTGATTCTGCGAACCTCTCCTTGTCATAGGCATCCACCAGGTAAACCACTGCATCCACCTAATCATAGAGATATAAATTATCTGTATCATACTCTTTCTAGATCATACAAACACACCAAGGATGTGTTTAGAAAACTTAGATTGTCAGCAGGTAAGTTGGACAACCAACAAACTACAATACAGACACATCAAAGATGATGCCAGTACCAGGCTAAGTATGAGAAGCTCGATGACCAAATCAATCTGATTTTGAACACTTCAGCTGGAACACAAAGAATCCTTCCAGTATATGTGATCTCACAAGCACTAACACTATCCAAAATCATTCTATGAAAGGCTGCAAATGGTTGCATAAATTGTGAATGTATGGAATGATGCACTAACACTATCCAAAATCATTCTATGAAAGGGTGCAAATGGTTGCATAACTGTGAATGTACGGAATGATACTACAATATACCTCAACGGAAATTTATAAGGCAATATCAGCGAAACTTCCATCATCAATATTGGCCTCCCATGAATCAGATAAACACAAGGGAAGCTTATCTGGGATTATGAAGGCACATTGTAATATGAAAAAAGAAAATCAGCATGCCTTAATCCTTCATTCCACACAACAACAACTTGAATTAAGCTATGTCCATGGAAACGAACAAAAGCAGAAACAATCTTGCAGAATAGAGGGAGGACCTTCCTCATCTTTATTGTACCGAAGACTTGCAAGGGAAATAAAAATATGAAACTTGTGACAATTTAGCCAGGAATGAAATCTATCAGACATCAATGAGGCGAATGTGCAGAAAGCAAAGTAGTCTAACCATCACAGACAACAAAGATAAATCACCTCGAGAACCTAAGTACCCATGAACTGATTCGGAAATAAACATTTAAAACAAGCAATAATCTCTTGTACTCCGATCGATTTAGAATCTCCAGTTTTCCTATAACACGTAATTTCCAACATCAAAACACACAACAAGCAATAGGAAATGAAGGAACGATTACCTTAGCATAGTAATCTTTCCAAACCCTGCGAGCGATTTGATGACCACCCAAATCAAAAGCCTTGAACTTGATTTTTCCTATGCTCAACTCCTCAGATGTAGGGTGTTGTGTCGGCTGGTGTTGTACTAGTCTCTGCAAACAAACAGATCTCATGACAAAAACAAAAACCCACATCAGAAACACAAAGACAACGAGGAACCCTTTATAAAGACCTCATCTTTCAACATGTGAAGAAGGGTTGTTTTGCCGGCATTATCGAGACCCAGAAACAAAATCTTAGCCTCTTTCTGCCATAGACCGAGAGAAGCGAGAATTCCATAGAACCAATCAAAGAGAAACATGACGTTGTTTAAGGATCGGAATCCTAAATCTCAAGAAAGACAACAAATGGATCCAGAATTGAAATGGTGGGGTTGAGAAGTGTAATATAAATATATATGTAAATAAGACAAAGCAGAGAAGAGAAACTGAGAGGTTTAATATAAAAGATGAAAATTTTCGGTGTAAGATTGAACTTACATTAAATGTCCACTTTAACCAAAAATTTAAATAAATTTATAATATGTTATATATAGGACTAAATTTACGTACTATTAGACCTTTTCAGATATTTTACGGGAAATTATTTTTGTTATATTTATAGGTTAATTTTTTTTGGTCTTTAACTAGGGTATCCACCTGCGAATCCAGTGACTAATCCTCTCGCTGGTTTGTAGGCACCTCATAGGGTGGGACAACTGGTCCAATGATTTAAGGCAGCTCCATACCCAAAGTCAAGGATCGAACTCCTGACCTTTGGTTAAGGATAAATGAGTCCCTGCTACTCAACCACACCTCTTGGGTTATATAAGTTAACTTTTTTAATTTATAAAAAACACTATTTAAACAAAATTAAGTGCCAATTTATTTCTTTATGGTATGCTAAAATTTTAAAGAATTCAAAACAAAAAAGAATTGTTTTATTACAATTGTCATATAAACATTATAATTTAAAAATTGTATTAAATTAAAAAAACTTCTAGATATATTTACTTTTTTGCAAAATTATAGACCTAGACATAGGGTTGAGAATTAGTTTAATCCACAAAATATGTTGAAAATAGTAGAATTTTGGACTTTTTTTAATATTATTCAATCTTACCAATTTCCTCTTAGTTAAGTATTGATTTTTAATACAACACCAACAGGATTGATTCCTAATACTCAACTTGATTTTCATATCAAATATTGAGACTATTGGGTATACATGTAGCAATTTATACTTGAAACATAATAAATATACTAAAAAATTAACGATTTATATGTATTTTAAAAATAATAATTTACACTCAAAAAGTATAAATTTTAAAAAATAATGCGTTAAAAATATAAATGTAATTAAATAGAATGTAATAAATGTTTTTATAAGAATTTATTAAGTAATAAAATGATAAATGTAAAATAGGCCCAAAAAATAATATATCAATCCAAGCTCATATTTAGCCCAAGCCATGACACTCTATTGTATTGTTTAAATAACAAAAAACCACAAAATTAGGGTTTCAGACGACGCCTTCTTCATCTTCTCTAAAGCTTAGCTTCAAGGTTTGTGTTTTCACAAAGACAACTTTTTTTCCTTAACCCATTACGCACGATCTGCCGTTATATAGGTCAAAGGCTCTTTTATCTGTTTTGGTGGCTGAGATTTCGTTTAAACTGTACTCTTCTTTTCGCAGAAATGGCGAAGTCTAAGAATCATACAGCTCACAACCAGTCATACAAGGCCCACAAGAATGGAATCAAGAAGCCTAAGAAGCAACGCCACACCTCCACCAAAGGGGTATAGTTTAGAAGTTTGGCTGATATTGTGTTGCTTATCTTAAGGTCTATATTTCATTTTTCCGTTTTGGATCTTGATTTGTTTCTTCTTTTCTTTGGTGTTGTTAGATGGACCCCAAGTTCTTGAGGAACCAGAGGTATGCTAGGAAGCACAACAAGAAGAGCGGTGAAGCAGCTACAGAGGAAGAGTAAACACAACTACCTGTATTTCCTGCTTGATATGGGTTTCTGAGAACTTAAGAGTTTATGTGACGTAATCTTTGTCAGAAATATAGTGTAATGTTTGATTTTCGTCTTTATCCACTTGCTTAAAAGCAAGTTCTGAACTTTAGATCATGAAATGAGTCATTTTATTATTATCTTGATTTCCCTTTATCAGTTATCTCTGTTTGAGACCCTTATTATTGGATGGCCAGCTTCTTGGATCTTATAATCCAATTTGGTTGTGGTTGATTGAATCGAAGGTTTTGACCTTTGCATATGCAATTCATTTTCTTTGTGTGTGTCTGGCTTTTAATATTCAGATAAGCACCCGCCATATTCTAATGATTATGCTCCATAATGTGATTTCCTATGTGCAACGGTTCGTGTAATTACATTATATTGGCTTAGTAGTTCTGAAACCAGAACTACTGGTTTGTTCAAAGTTTGGTTTTCACGAAAGTTTAAGGTGCCCATTATTAAGTTATAGGTGTCAACTGTAAGAGTTAATTTATGAATCGTTACATTTGGTGAATTTCTATGAAAAATTTAAGGACTATCATATGTTTTAATTACAAAGTTTTTAGTTTTGCAAGTGTAAGGAGGACATAACAATGAGAACAGGTGAGTTGGTTACAGAGTCATGAAGGCAAAAGCCATTTTCCAAGCTCATTTACACTCCAACAATTTGCATTCGGAGCTCCCATAGCCATATCTCTATTTTCCAAGCCAACCATTAACGAACTTCAACATATTGTGTACTTGGAATTTTGGGGTATTGCAATATTTGGATAAAGAGGTTACTCTTTGCTAGAGGTTTTAGATTGTCCAAGTTTATTACTTATTAGAGAATACTCTTTTTCACAAAATGCGATAGTTCCTCCATTAAAACCTGACTCGAGGGGATGAATTGGAACCCCAGTGGTCAATGGTCATTCATAGTCTTTTTAAGCTGGGAATAAAATACTTGATTAGAGAGCCAAAAAGGGAGGAGAGATGCCATAAGGAACTAGTATTCTGTAATATCTTATTCATACTTAAGGACAGGAAGATAAGTTTAACGTGCAAGTATTCTCTAAATATAAGGTTAGCTAAAGAGTTCGCATACAAAGTGATGATTCCCTTGCCGGTAGAAGCTTTGTCCAGGTTGATAGATATCAACAATCATAGTAGCAGTGGTTAAGAGAACCAGAGCAGGTATTGTATAGGATAAGAGTACAATAATAAATGATGGATCTGCATCACCAATCAAATCCTACCCACGTAAAGTAAATTCATGATCATGTCTACATGCACCAAATTTAGCATTCTAGTAAATACTTCAGATTACTGCATCAAAATGCAACAACAAAAGTTAAGCTAGAAAAGGAAAACACACAATTGCAACCTTATTTTTTGCTTAATCGGTTATGCGCCCAAGCCTTTCACCTGATAAACCCAGAGTTGGATTCCAAATTCAAAAAAACCAAGACACAGTAGGCTGCTCCTCTCTGTCAAGTGCATTTATCAACGCCTTCTGCCGTTTCTTTTTTTTCTTCGGCTCTTCCTATCATCAGAATCAGAATCTGAACCAGTGTCCGAATCAGAAGACTCAGAAGATGAACTGCTCCTCCTTCGCCTCTCCTTCTTCTTTTGCTTTTTTCTCCTTCGCCTCCTTCTTTCTTCCTCAGAATCAGTGGATGAACTGTCATCTGAGCTACTCTCACCAGAAGAAGATTCTGATCCCGTCACAGATGATGACCCACTATCAGTCTCAAAAACTGAAGCCTCACTATCACTACCAGAGTGAGAGTTTGATCTATGCTTCCTCTTGCTTTTCTTAGACTCCTTGCTCTTCTCTTCTTTATCAGCCTCTGGATTATCCAAATCATAAGAAATAGACAGCCTCATCCTCAATTTAGGGTTCTTGAGCTGCTGGGTTCGTGAAGGTCGTGCCATATAAACTCTCTCATTCTTGCACTCATACGTCCAGTGACCAGTTTGGAAGCATTTCTGGCATTGGGCAGTGCCACCAACTGCAGATATACTTGTTTTAAGGTCTTTCCTTTCGCCCAATCTCACTTGCTTTTCAGTACTCATCAAATACATTTGCCGTTTTGCTTCCCTTTTCTCTTGCCATCTGCTAGGCCCTTCCTCTTTCTGCCCATAAGCATTGACATTACGGGCAGCTGCAGCAGCTGCCCTTTCAGCCTGAGCACGACTGAGACCTTTTGCAGCACTCAAGGCTGCAGCTTTGATCCTGTCAGCTGCAGCCTGACCTTTTTCTTCTTTCTTTGACATCACCTGTGAAACCCAAATCCAGAATATCTTCAAGAACCCCAGAAAATTACAAACCCTACACCACAAAAGGGTTTTTCAACAAAATCTACAAGAAACCCCAGAACAAATACAAAACCCCAAATCGACACAATCTTCAGAATTCCCACACAAGTTACAAACCCTAATTCAAACAATTTTCAAAATCCAAGCCAAACTATAAACCCTAGGCAGCACAATAGTCAAAACCCCAGATCACGATGCCAAAACCTTATTCAAACAAAGTCAACTCCAACCGTTAATTACCCTTCATTCAGAAACATCGGCCACTTAAAAAATCACTCTCAAACCCTAGATCTCCAATTACGTAAAAAATGAAAAAATTCTACTTTCGTTGCGCTTTCTAGCCCCAAATTCCAATTATCGCACAGATTTAAACGAAAAACTAAAAAACTCCTAACAACGAATGATAAGAAATAGGAAATCATATAGATCAAATAGCTAATATCTGAAGTAAAGGTTGGAAACGAAATATATTAGGGCAAACATGTTCATACCTCAAGATCGCGTCTTGCTTGGAGAGAGGAAAGGAGAGTTTGAAGATTTTTATTTATATAAATATAATGGATCGCAATGGTTCTAGGCCCAAGTTACAAAGATCCATGTTTGGGCTTAGGTGAGCCCATGAGTGAAGAATCAACATCTTTAATTTCTTAAAATAGATATATTTAAGAAAATAGTTTATATATTTATATTGTACAAGTTCATACACGACACATGATTTTATTAATTACTAGAAGGCAATTTAAAAATAATACATGAAAAAATGAAATATCCATCCATTTATTTTTTTTTATATTTTCAAAAAGTGTCTTTAACATAAAATGCATTCGCTTTGAAGCAAAAGTAGAAAAAAATTCAACATTATGCATACATATATATATTTCTTTATTTCTTCTCCTTTTTTAAACAAATTTTCATCTAAAATTCAATTAAAATTTTTAAGTATAAAGTGTACGAGAATATAATATAAATATTTTTTCGCAGCAGTATAGATTAATAATCAAATTTAGAAATTTGGGATGAATTGGTGTGATTCTTTTACACCAAAATACGGAACTATAAATAAAAATAAAAAATTACTAGACAAAGACATATAATTAAATTGAAATATTTTTAAAACAAACAAATTATGATTTTGATATTCAACATTTTGTGTAAATGATGTAATAATTATTATTACCGTAAGGAAGTGTTCAATGTCATTAACATCATAGATTAATTACCAAGACAGAAAGTGAAGTTGTGTTGTCGTCGTTGCTGTATGTAAATGAGTAAAAAAAAAAGGTTTCAAAAGACTATACCAATTTAGACGACAAGCCAAGGTATATTTTAGGGGATGAGATCTTTTGTCTATTTTATTCTGTCATAACTTTGTTCCATAAATCTTAGCCATTCATTTATGCGAGACCCACGTAAAATATGACTAAGATTCATAGAACAAGATAAGGACAAGATAAAATAGACAGAAAATCCTGACTCATATTTTAGTGAGCGGTGAAGAAAAACTAGTACAAAATGGTCTGCCACACGAGACCTTCCTCTGTTAAAAAAGAAACATAATGACTCCTTTCAAAAGGAAAATGACTTAAAAATCAGAATACTAAATAACATGTAAATACATTTATACATAAACAGAAGTTTTCCAAAATCATATACTCTGTAAAGAACATCATCAAGAGCAAAGTATGCATGAATTTCAGACAAATGCCGCATACGCATTCAAAGTAAGGCAACTTGGAGACAACATGTGACGAGACCAAAAGATTTAACTTGAAAGGCCTGTCCCTGAAACATAACAAGTACAAGCTGTAATTTACAATGTTCTATGAATGAGATCTCGCTAGTACAGTTGAGAAAATTTGGTCTCTGACCCACATCGCCAAAAACCTTCCTCTGTTACATTACAACCCACTGGTAATCAAAGAAAAAACAAAGCAACCTATAAGGAGCATATAGTATTCATGCCCTTTTGTCTACCAATCTGTCCACTGAAGCTTACAATTGACAAAATAGGAAGAAAAAATGAAACAAAACGACATTGAAAAGAAAATTTTAATGCTGAGGAACGGTGTACAAAGTCAAAATGCCCAAAGCCGTACACAGACTGGCCCACCTCACTGAGTGTTTCCTCTTGATCAAGGAGTCAGCGCTATACAGTAGTACAACAGGAAGGTCATAAACCGCTCACTCACCACCACCCTCCGGTTCTTTTTCTTGCCGTTCTTCCAGTGGTCTAAGGCACTGAATTGTCACATTTGTTCAAGTCAAACAAAAAAGCCACCTTTCCGAACATTAATCTATCAGATGGCTTATGATCCACTTACAGTCATTTCCGGTGAGGATTTTGGTGGTATTAAAGAACCATCCTCTCCGCTTTCCGAGGTGTTGTGCACACTATCGGAGCAACTTCTAGATGTGGAAGGTTCCTTCTCCCCACAATTTTCCTCACCTGAACTACTGCTGTTATCAATAGAGTTGGCAGGTTCCTTCTCTTGATAATTTTGTTCATCCGAGTCTTTGTTTGTCTCTGATACGCATGGAGCTATTTGTGTGGTATTCACATTTTTCTTAATAGGTAATACGCTCAGTGTTGAACACAGAGCCGCAAAAACACTCTCCCTCGACTTAGAGTTCTTCACCAGTCGCGGCTTTTTTGCTAACTCGGACTCCTTATCTTTCATAGGCAAGTTGCGCTTCAATCGAAGCGACTCCATAACTCCCTCATCTTCTTCTGAAGTTTCTTGCTGTTTTTTCGGTGGTGGTCTATAGTCTTCGTCGTCCTCATCATCATCATAATCAACCAGTCCACCAGATCTAGGAATACAAAGCAATGGGGAAGATGAAAAGCTTGTACCAAAATTTTTTAAAATAGTAAGGTCTCACATGTGGGCAAAAAATGTCGTACCTTGTAGCGACTCCATTGGATAAAACAGGTTGAACTTGTATTTTTTGAGAATGTGCTGCAGATGCTGTGTCCTCTTCATCACTGCTTATGTGTTCAAACTCAGAACTTGGACGGACAATGCATCAACAACTGGAAGTATTTGCAACAACATACCTGTCCTCGTTGAAATACTCTTCCTCTTCTTTTTCCAGTGCACGCTCATCAATTCTTCTTCTTGGGTCTGATGTTGTTACAGTGTTCTTTGATCCAGAATTATCCATGCACTGGAATTACTGCACTACTTAGCACTGGCAAACCACAATCTCACTTGAAAATCAGGAAGACAGTCAAATGTAAAGTACCTGCTCATATTTGATTTTCAAAGCTTTTATCGAAGTCAAATGCTCGAATTTGACCAATTCATTCCAGAAAGTATCAACTATGTACTTGAGCAGTAATTTCAGATTTTCCTACATGTAAACAAGATGTCAGAAACTTGTGTATGCTTCATTGGTGCAAACAGGAGGCATTTTACTAAGATTCAAACCTTGAGGATATATTCGAAAAGCTCCAATACTGCAGAGTTCAGTAGGTTATAACGGTTGCCATTGCTAATAAAAGCATCAATAATTGGTTTGAGGAGATTGTTCTTCACAAAATGATTTATCAAATGCTCATCCTGACACTTCAGAACCAAATAGCGCAATGAAAAGCTAATTTCAGCTAATCATAAGTGAAACAACGATGCAAAGTGCAATAGACGATGATAATGCCTTCCTAGAATTTTTGGAGAATAACCACTCAAGCAAAGCAATAACAAGTCAGGGAGCATGTTCTCTATGAAAAAAGGTTGGCCACAAGAAAACGACTTTACAATCCAAAAACAACTATAAGAACAAAGCAAACCTACAAAAGAGAGGTTTGACCAATCCTGCATGCACTTACGACTCCCAGAATCACGTTGCACAACAGTAACTTAAATCTCAAAACTGTAAATGGATGATTTACAGCTCAAGAAATTTAACACCAAAATCAATATTGCCAACAATTAATATTAAGTACATTGAATGAACTATTCCCAAATGTATATAGGTGGTTCTTGTAGAATATCCTTACTGGACAAGAAATGCCCTCACAGAAAATTCCATTTCCGTTAGACCAACTTACAAATATGGGATGCTGCAGTTGTGTGAGACCGCAATTATTAACCAACTTAAAAATACACGAAGCAAATGCCAAAAGTAAGTCACGGAACAAATATTTTCCCAAATGAAAAGGTAATGATAGTTGAAAGGTAGCCTACAGGTCGGGACAGAATAGTGCGAACAAATCGGACTGCAGCAACTACAAGGTACTTTTCCCTTCTTCGCGTGAGTAGCAAAACTTTGTCTATAACATTATTGAGGAGAAAATTACCCCTGTAAATGAAGGAGATAAAAAGACATTCATATTGTGCACCTTCTCTTGAATCAATCAAGCGTGTGCACTGGGAAAGAAAATGCTAGAAACTTA
This sequence comes from Erythroxylum anguifugum, assembly GCA_027478595.1. NCBI lineage: Eukaryota > Viridiplantae > Streptophyta > Magnoliopsida > Malpighiales > Erythroxylaceae > Erythroxylum > Erythroxylum anguifugum. The sequence continues at coordinate 90,159,107 of JANIPN010000219.1, forward strand.
CTTTATTCTGTAAGGATGGTGCAGAACACAGAAACAAAGCAATTCACATATGTTTGAGAGTATTTCTGGCTTCACACAATTCTGATTTTCAGTGAACTCTGAAGATCTACCACTTGATTCAGCCACACCTTCGGTAGGACATGAGGCTGTTATCATATCAATCAATTGGCCCAAGTGCCTCTCATAAAAAATCTCTATTATATTGTCTCTCTGCATAAAAGGTGTGAACTTCAATGAACAGCTGACAAATTGAAAATATAAAATGAAATACATTCCCAATAAAAATTCCAACAGGTAGCTTTAGCAATAATATGAATTAACATGCCGAAGGCGTACATTCAGCAAATTCCCTTTCCATGAGTAGGACTCAAGATAATTTATTGAAGAGCTACCTGGCAAAGCTACTGAAATGTAGAAACTCTCATCTGTTGCATTTAGTTTTTTTGCCAGGAGTAAAGCCTAAAAATGAGCTAAGTTGTGAAGACCTACCCTTCCCATGATATTGGTTAACCCTACACACTCTACAGCTATAGATCAGGTTGAGATTTACTAGCCTTTTATTTGAAGGTGAAAAAGAGCTCATTAAGTAAGGACATAAACATGGAAAAAGTAGTAAACATCAATGCCCAATCAGCCAAAAAATGGGATGGCCCTAGTACGGATATTGAAGCAACAATCAAAAGCAAGTTGTAATGTTGAACTAGCTTTTGCTAGTGTTAATACATTTTATTCATTTTACAAAAAAAATAAGAAAATAAAAAGCAAGTCAAAGACCAACACAGGATTTACATATTGGAATTCCAATAATCAAACTTAATGGACAAGTTGTAATGGAAGCATAATGGAATGAATATAAAGGCAGGCACCTGTGCCCCTGACAAAGTATAAGAATCCAGTAAACTACGTAGAATTTCAAGAAATTGGCAGTGCATGTCGTCTCCAAAGTCTGTTAGCATTCCTTTAACCTGCAAAGCGAGGTAAAACTTAGATCTCAGAAAAGAAAAAGTGGCAATTGTTACCAATACAAAAGCAACGATCTAACAGAATAATGTCACCAAAACAATAGCATTAATCCAAGATAACCTAGTAGTATATTCCCTGGGAATATTAGCAAAAATTTTTTTACAGCCTTGCCACCTGCAGTGACAATTCAATGGGATTACCTAGCTGAGAAGAAAATGAGACAACCAATAATGAATCAAAGATGCAATTAAGACAAGGATGCACTCCACTCACCACCTAAATAAAGTATAGCCACGAGGCAACAGCTTTATTTAAAGCTTATGATTGTTATGGAAAGGAAAATAGGTTATAACTAATTTACTTCAAGAAAACCACCATTATTCCATGACCATGTTTAAGCTACTTCACATCAACTTTGCAGACATAACACAACAAAAAGTGTGTTGTCAGAGAACACAAATGAAAACCGGTTTTGGTGCAATTAGGGTTTTATGGAATTACAACCGCAAGTGATAGAAGGAGTCTCCACGAAGTGCATACAGTAACCAAAAATCACTGAGCACATACCAACAATCCTAGAAGTGGGATCCCTTCCTGTCGAACAACGTAAGAACGCAGAAGGTTTGCGTCCTGGTTCATGAAATGAATAAGGATATCTGTCCTGCATCAATTAGAATAAAATCCTGTGAGGCTAAGCAACCAGTGTGAAAGATAAGAACAGAATGATGGTCACTAAAAGTCAATTCGCACAGGAAGCCATCATTACCCAGTCAAAACAAGTTTTTTGTCTTCATTCTGCAAAGCTTCACCAATAATGTCAAAGATACCTTCATTCATAAGATCCCTACAAGATGAGAGGAGCTTTCAGGTCTTAAAATTTCATAAATGGATATCAGAAAAGAAGTTCCCAATTTAATCCTTGAATAAGCAATTTCTGTGGTTACTTGCCTGTACAACCGGAGCTGCTGAACCATCTGCAAGCTCTTGCTTAGGCTACAAAACTCAAGCAAAAAGTATACCTGGATCATAAACAAAGTCAACCACAGCAAGACATGGAAAGTTGGCTAGAAAAACAATGACTATACATACTAGTAAATGCAATATCAAGGGAAAGAAAAAAGAAAAAGCTCTAGATGCACTGAGAAATTTAACACATTGCACCATTGCTCTATAAAAATATAATGCCAGGATATGATAGTTTTAGTTCAACCTGTTAATCTATCTAATACTTTCCGCAGTACAATGGAGCTCAAGCTTCTCATCTTGCAAATATGAACAAGTGCGTAAACATCAAAGTACTTTAGATCTGATAACCCTGGGAAGTCAATTAAATTTTTTGCCACCCCCACCCTCCCTTCTCAAGTAATCACTGAGAGATAAAACGGTAAAATTATCGCAGAAGTTCAACAAGTAATTAGGGAAGCCCCAGCTAATAAGTAATCAAAAGCTATGGTAATCTGAAACTAATTCATCAGAAGAATTGAACTAAAAAACAATCAGAAAAAGTAGACAAGTTGATTCAGGAGCATCCAGTCCATGAATCTTATTTAGTTAGGCATTATGTTTCCTATCTACTTTCATGTTTATTTTTCAGCAATTTATGGACAACTAGATTTATTTCCCGCTTAGTCAGTATGACATGTTCTACTAAATATGAATGCTAAGCTTTAATTAGAAAATTAGATCACATCTTCAATTCATTGAAAGTATGACTATAAACATGGATGGGAATTCGAAAACTGTGAAAAATGTTTAAACAGATTGTATATCCACAACTTTAGCTAACTAGTCAGCCAAATGACTAAGAGTACTGATTTATGGTTTGCAATTAATTGTACACAAAGACTCCAACTCCAGGGTAGCAATTGTTCAGGGAGACAAATGATTGAAAAGAAAAGAAGCAATGATTACCAAATTTTTCTTTGATGCTGCCGACGTAGCAGGTGATCTCAACCTAGCAAATAATTCCTGTATGAAAGTACTGTCATCCTTCAACAGAGAAACAACCTACATGAAAAATAACAGAAGTGAAAATAATGCAATCCTCAAGCAAAACAGGAAAATTTTGAAAGAACAGATTAATTTAAATCCTTACAATGGCATTATTTGCATGAATAATGGAATTGAGGTTTGCAACTGTGGCCTCATCCAATACCCTAGCCAAAACAACATCCTGAAAGGGATGAAAGCAGGTGAGGACTTGCACATCCATGGGAAAGCATATAATCCATTGATGGTGATACAAAATCCTAAAAGCATAAACATTACAGAAGTAACTAAAGAAGAGGTTAAAACATTAGAACTTCGAGTATTCAGAATCCAACCTTCATATAGCCGACTCTATACGTCTGGTGTATTTTTGACAGGACAAGCTGATCTTTGATTGGTATGGCCTTAAAACATCAAACAAGAGAAAGCAAGATCATGTCAGTAACAATAGATGATTCTCATAACATAAATTCAGGACTTGTAAGAGTAGCCATCTCCAAAGTGAACTGCAAAGTTCATTTTACCTCCTTGAAAACAACATGCTCTTTTAGAAAACTACGATGATGCTGGACATGAGGAACCTCAGGATCATCTGAAAGTATGATAAAGAATCTAGTGTCGGTCAATCAGTTAAGAAGCAATTATCAGACCCAAGTGCAAAAGCAATCATATATTTCTTGTTGTGGGCACGTGTAGTGATATATCTTAGTATCTATAGCAGCTATATCTATAGCAGTGCATACAATAGGCAATGTCCTAAATGTCCAGATTAGCATGGTTGGATGTTGAACAATAATCTTGAATAGAAATGTCTGAGAAACAGCAATCACCTTCACCGATGTAAACAACATCAATTAGACAGAAGCTGGTAAGATATACCTCATGCAGACATAACGAAAGACACTAGATCACTTCCTGATCCATTCCAGCAGAATTAGCAGCTTACCCACTTTGCAAAATTAATTGTCATATAAAAGTGTAAAGCTTCAACCAACAAAACACCACTCCCTCATTACTTACAGAAAGGCACTAGATCACATGAGCTATGCACACTAAACATATTTCAATAATCTCTTTGCGGGGTCTTATAGATATGAGATTCAAGGAACCAGAGTTTCCTACCTACATCTAAACCACTTAAAAATGTTGATGGTTGAGCTTTATATTACTTGAATGTCAAATGGGAAGTGGTATCTGACATGAAAATAGAGTGATTTAGATAAAATATATGGGATCATGCAGTAACACCACTGAGCAATCACCTAACTTGTCGAGTGAGGTAAAACAGACACATGGAGGAAGAAATTATGTTCTATTAAAAGGAAACCAGAAACAAGATGATAACTTACACTCAAGTGCACCGATAATATCCATTATAAGTTCATCCCCAAATATTTTTTCAAAAATTTGAGGACTGTTGAGCAAAACTGCATTAAACAGAACAATTCAATCACAAATGGTGAACAACATGCCAAAAAAAAGTATATAGATCAGAATATAGTACTGACTGATCCCCCTGACAATTTTGAATATCATGTGTAGGCCATCGATGTTTTCTAGGTCTTCACAAATCTTAAACAGGTCCATCAGCTTCTGGAAAAAATCTTGCTGCAACAACAGAGGAAAAACTTAACAAGAAATTTCAAATCGATCATTTGATCTCTACCAAGTTGAAAAAGGCCAAGATTGTGCGAAGTGTACAAGACAAATGGAAAGAAGTACTAGAACCAAATATGAACAAACAGTGCATCACACCACCTCTGTCCAGAAACTGCTAGAAAGGTCTAACTGCACAAATTTTCTTATGATATAGATTTCTAAGCAACTACCCTTGACACGTCTGACCTGCTTTATGTTGCCCAAGTTTAACTTAACAATCTAACAGATCAAGATTAAGAAACAACAATGAGTTCTCATTAACATCTAGTTTTTCTTCAGAAAAATTTATCCCGATAACAGGAAATTAATTCAAAAGCTTGATTTTTGATTTTGATATATAATGGATTTATCTTTAAGCTTGATTTTTGATTTTGATATATAATGGATTTATCTTTAAGCTTAACTTGAGCGGGGAGACAAAACCAGATCTTATGGTTATATATATGCATCTACAATCATAATTCTTTCACAATTTAAACAATCACAATTTCAAAATATGAATGATATAATTTAAAAAATATAGAACATATGGAGAAAATTATACAGGCAGGTAAAGCTTGTGTTTAAATGTCAGTTAAGCCTAAATAGGAACCATAGACCTAATAAAAACTTCAAGATTTAACGTGTAGAAAACATACATCATTCAATATAAGTTCTGTCAGCTTCATCTGATCTGCAATTCCACTCTCAGATACAGTCTGCAACGTAACCATTCAAAAATCAAAGCATGTCACAAATGACAAGGGAAATGACAAATATTTATAGGGCACACGAACATGAAGGAAATAGAGAAGACATATGATTCCATTGAATGAGTGCGTGGATTAGCAAATGCAATCAGTCAGCAAGAAATACTGCACAATGAAAATAAGTACCAACTGCAAATGGCCTCAGCTCATAAGGAAATAGCACCACCCATCAAAAGACCTACGACTCTGTGAGAATGTCCATCTTAAAACTTACAAAGAAGTTAAACAGTTTTTAACCATACCCCACTCCAAGAAACAGTTGACAGAGATGAATTTGGTTATTGCATTTTAAAATCTGGCCTCTTCTGATTGAATTCAACACGGGCATTCTGATTGAATTCAACACTTTCGCCCGTGTGATCAACTTGAACGTTAGAATTAACAGCAGCAAAGAATAACTTAACCTTTGTTCCAGTAAAATGATTTGCAAAAGGGAATTTTTAACTCTGGCCAAGTGGAACCCCACTTGAAATTGTCTATAGAACTTTTTCTTTTTGATTAAATAGTTTGATAAAATATACTATTCAGGAATACATTTTAGGGAATTCACCAAGACATTTAATTTCAAATAAGCAATAACCAAAAACACAGCTGATCCTCGGCCAACATAATATTTTTCCACAAATAATTAAATTTCAACCTAAAATCTACATCTGTCCAGTAGGTTTGGCAATTCCGGTCCAGCCCAAAGTCAATGGGCCAGACACAGGTCCCGGTCCTACTATCCAGCATACCAGTGTACAGGCAACAAAACACCTAGGTCACAAAGAAAAAAAGAACTAAAGTACCACAACACAAAGCAATAAAATAAAATCATGTTTCAGTGTTCCAAATCCTCATTGCACGTAAAAGAGAAGCAGATGGGGAAAAAAAGGGAATGGTAGAATCTGTAACTGAATTATCACTTAATGCATCTGAATGCACACAAAATCCACATCAGGAACAAAGGAAAGGAAAAGTAAAGAAGAAATAACAATAAAATTAAAAAGAAAAACTAAAACAGTCAATCAAGACCTTCAATATCAAAGGGAGTGTGGAAAGTTCTACTGCAGGTAGTTCCCTCAACTCACTGTTCATGCTGTGAAATGTCTCATCTGCAAAATTTAGGAAGAAAGGTTCAATAATCGCCACAAATAACCAAACAAATTTTCAAACAATCTACAGCAGATAGATATACATACAAAAAACAGAACTGTTTTAAAGTTGAATATAACCGTGTCCCTTGGTAACAAACAATTTGATGTAGGACAAAGAGTATGGGACAGATCAATTCCCACTAACTATTTAGATTTCTTTTCTTAAATTTATTTAGTAGTTTAGGTAGAATAGTCTCTGTCTAGTTAGAGTTTAATTTCAATTAGGAAATAAACTTATAGCTTAGCAAAAAAAATTGCATGGCAAGAAATTATTTAACTGTATATCAGAAGTACTTACTGTTCATAGGACCAAACTGCAAGTTCCTTTGCACATTACATATATGATCCCTGAGGAAAACAATAAATTTTAGTAGCATTACATCTCAAAGAAAAAACAAAAATTCATGAGAGACCTAATGATCATACCATATGTAAGAGCACCCTGTGGTCTCCTGAAAGCTTAGGGCTAACTCAGTCGAATATTCTGGATCTCTCCATGAGATAATAGTATCTAAGAATAGGAAGCAAATTATACATGGAAATGGAACAATTCATAAGCACTCATCTCACAAATATGGAGAATACCATTAAGTCATAAGTGTTGTACACATACTGCCTAATGATAGCTTGGGATGTGAAGAAAAAAATATTATACTATTATAGTACCTTCTTGCTTTCTGTAGATGTCATCCGGCATAATACGATGCAAAAGCAACGTCTCATTATCTTCCTCATCAAATACAAATAAACCCAGCTCTTCAGATTTCTGTACAACACAATTTGCATTTGAAAACATAATAGACCTAATTATTAGAATAACTCACAAGAACAAATTACCCCAAAAAGTATTGCATCACCAAGAACAGAGAGAATTCAATCAATGATTAGAAGCAACCTCCACATAGTCAACTGTAACATGACCAGTCCCTTGGTCATCCCATTTACCATCATCATTCAGACGGTACACCTTCACCCGCTGCAAGTTGAAAAACATCAGCAAGTTTTAGGAAAAAAAATTGGAAGTGCCAAATTTGAAGAAACAACTTGATTAGTGCTACACATCATGCTTAGAAAACTCAACTCCACGAAAATTAGGATAAAGAGTACACACAAAGTTGTCAATAGTTTCACATCTGATTGGGAAAAGTCAAAAGAAAAAAATAACAGGAATTGAATATAATGCTGGAGGAATAAAAAGTAGTGAATGTCATAGGCGCAACAAAATAAAGAAACTCATGACAGCTACATCTTAAAACCAACTCAACACAATTTATAAAGAACAAAAGTATCCAAGATTGTGCTCAAGGGCCCATTAAATCCAACCAACAGCTGCATATAACCCATCAATCACATATCATGAGCAAGCTCTGCAAATAAAGAAAAAACTTACAGCATAGTTACAAAGCCAAAAATCCAAAAAAAAAAAAAGTGCCAAGTATAGGCCACTGCAATAGATAGATTTTAGCAAATGTGGGATTCCAGAAAGACTGAATTAGCAAATGTGGGATTCCAGGGGTTTGACGGGGTTTGACAGTGAAATAAGATAAAATAACATAAGGTTATAACTATTATAAATTATTCTTAAAAATCCTCAACGTGACTATGATATAATTATGTACTTTTAGTAAATTCTTTCTATCTCTTCTGAACCCAAATCCTCTAATTTCCTAACCACAAAAAGAAACCAAAAGTACTGGATATCTAAAAATGTTCACAGTACAATTTGTAGTTTAAACAAAATTTTAAACATGAAGGCAGAAACAAAAAGCCGACTAAAGCATTAAACTCAAGAGGAAGAGTACGGTAAAGGGTCCCGATTATATCTATAAGGTATATGATATATCAGAGAAGCTCAAAAATTCGAAAGATTATTTGGAATAGTTCTATGACAGGTGAATATTAATTCTATTCCAGTCCATGTACACCGGTAAACCAGAGCAACATTGAGAATTACTAATCACACCAATCCACAACCCCGTGCCATTAAGTCTTGAAAATAACAGCAGGTACTTGGCACCAAGAAGTTATTACAAGTCAGTTGATCAAGTGGACCATCAAGTTTAGCAATTGTAAGGCCTGATAAAAAAAAGGAAGGTAAATGGAATAGATGCATACAATATCACCTAAAAGGAAAGTAAGCATACCAAGCCTATATCACTATCCTGTCATTTTACAGGAAAAACACTCGAGTTCCAACAAATCTGCAGCAACAAGATGAGGACAACAATGACCAAATATCCTCGTTCTGACAACATTACAAACAAGAATTCTGCGATCCTGAACATCCAGCCAGAAAAAAGGAACAATATAATTCCAAACACAAGTATACATGCACTATCAACAGCATGCCATAATCAACTCGTCTACCAAACCCATGCCACAACCAATGGAATGTTCCAATTCCATCATTTGTATCTAACACGCTCAAGTGCCGACATTTAATGTACGGTAACTAAACTTCCTTGAAACTTATGTTCCAAAAATCCCTTGTACATCATTAGCTTATCCACAAATTCCAATGTTAAGAATAATATGCAAAAATGAAAAAAAAAAGAACAAAACTAGCATGCACCCTCCACAAAACATGATGGGCGTGTTTGGTAAACAGCTAATATGCTGTTTGACCACAATTAACCGTTTGACCCATGTTAAAAAGCTATTTATCTATTTGGTTATGAGCTGGTTGGGTCAATTTTTTAAAAGCTCCTTAAGTGTAACGTTTAGGGTTAGTTGCTTGCCTAATGATAGTATTGCCCTCCACTTTACTATCTACTTTTGCTTTGTGTGCTTTCAAAGTTGGCTTTTTTTTATCATACAATTATATCGTGAAGTTTGGAACAATATAATAAAGGAGTTAATTAAACTTTTTAATCTTCATTTAATTTTAGAATATTAATTTACATTTAAAAATATCATAATATTAAGTTTTTGAACATAAAGAGTTACATCAAATTAATATTTTTAGCATATAACTACTATCTATCGTATCTGTGTCATACTATAATTATAGATATTTTAAATTTATTAAATAATAAAATTCATACATATTATATGAAAAATACTAATATGATGTAACTCGCTGCATCATTTATATTAATAGAGAATTTAACATTGGACTATTATTATTATTATTATTATGATGATGATGATGATGATGTTTTTCTTATTAAAATATGCAATGAAATACTAAGAAATATAATAGTCATGCCTTTATAATTTTTTTTAAAAATCATGCCCTCATAAGTCATTTTACGCATTGACAGCTAATACTAAACAGCTAATTTTACTAAACAATATCTGCCTGTCAAATCCGCTAATATAATCAGCTATCAATTAATCACTAATAGAATCCGCTAACAGCTAATGCAATCCGCTATTTACCCATCTCAAATGTTAAATTCCATAAACAATGGACACCCCTTAATCTATTGGCATCTCCACATGAATATCCTCTCTACTATTACCAGAAACATTTCTGGCAAATGCTCCAGCAGACAGCCAGTTTCCACTGTACCATACAGTTCAACCCATAACAGAATAGAGAACTACAAACCTATAAGCTAGAGGGGTATCTGTAGAAGATTACATGAACCAACTAGGAGCAAAAGGAACCAAGAAAATACCCAATAACCACACCAATTACATTAAAACTAAAAAATGTCCAGAAGAGGGCAAATTCAAAGACGCTACCGAAGCAAACGAACCGTAGTCGATAAGTGATCAACCGCTTAAGCATCAAAAACTCGCATCACATCCAATTCTAGGGCAAAAAGAAACCGAGAAGCTGTACGAACTCACCTGCATCGAATTGGAGTTGGCATGCGATTTCTCTTGCGCGCCCATAGTATCTCCTCCCTATACGACTCAAATTCTCGCCAAAGATTGAATTGGAGATGAAATCAGCTCTAACGACGGAAAATTTAGGGTTTTTGTTAAGGAGAAAGGAGAAGAGACAGGGTATAGCAAAACCACGAAGAAGAAGATTTGCGGTTTTCGAGGATCAACAGAAAACCCTAACCGCCAATGAAGTGAAGAATCTTCGATCTCTCTCTCTCTCTACTTCTTTCCTTTTTATTCGTGTCTGCAAGTGTGTGTCCCCAGCCCCAACCTTCGGTAAGACAGAGAGATTGAAATGGAATTTGATTAAATAAATACAAACTGAAAAAAATTAAGAAATTGAAAATTTACGTCATAAATAATGACAAAATAAAAGTGATTTGAAAATGACATTAATATCAAGACTTAATAACTAAATATTTTTAATATATTAACTTAACTTATTTTTAAATTTTAGCTCAAATTAATAAAATATATTTAAAATTAATAATTTAAAATAATTATAATAAATATTTGATTAATTTTTAATTTATATTAAGTTTAATTTATCCAAATTTTAGAGGAGATTTATACACCATATTTATATTATAAATGTGTGTTATTATTATTATTAATATTATTTTAAAAACAAACAAATTTTAATTAAATTTAAAAAATTAAGTTCAATTTAACTTAATTTGATCAATAGGTAATAACCTATGTTGACCAAAGTATAGGTTAAGTTTGAATTTGAAAATTAATTTGTACATTTTAAATTATTCTTTAAAATAATATTATTTTGATTTAATTTTGTTATTTTAGTTTACCTCATTAAACAATACTCGTCATCATCATCACACTCAGTCTAAAGTTTCGCAATAAAGTAAAGTATGGAAAAATCTAATAATACGCAACCTTACCCCTATATAGTAAAGAGGTTGTTTCTAGTAGATTCACATGTAGATGTGACAATAAAAGAATGATGGAAATTAAAAAATAAATAAGTAAAATAAATAATAAATTATTATGTAAATAAAATTAAAATAAATAAATAAATAATAAAATTACAATAACTTATTAAATAATACTATTTTAGTTTTTAAAATTAAAATAACGTCGTTCGAACCCACGTGACTCGACCTCAATTAGATTTTGAACCGACCGGACCCCAAAGCGACAATACACGACTCATGAGCAATCTTGATCAATTACAGGCTTTCTCGAGCTCCGGTTGAGACATTGATCGGCCCAACAACTACTAAAAGAAAAGCCCAGAAGGAGCCGACATAGTCTTCAACTAAGAGATCTTTGATATTGCGCAAACTAAGTTCAGTCACCGAGCAGTCGCAAGTCCAGAGAGCAAGCATCTGTACCAACGACTTGTGAATAACCCAGAAGCACACTCAAAGACAAAGGGTCCTACTACTTTTTCTCTTGGAGATTGGAAACAATGAGTACTATGAAGTTTTGTCGGGAATGGTAAAGCAGAAACCTGATTCTGTTTATTACAGTCAAAGCCATTCACATTCAACATTTTGTGGTATCAAATTTACGGTCTTCGTATTTTTGGGAAGAAATTAACGATTTCTAGGCGTTTTTGTGTTTAATTTCACAGTAACAACATTCTCTATCCTAAGGAAGACAAGTCCCAGAAAATCCTCCTCTATGCTTGCCGTAACTGTGATCACCAGGTCTATCTCACACACTTCTCTCTGGTTTTCCTTTTTTTTCTTTTTTAGATTTTTGAATCCAATTAGACGTTTTAAGTCCAAAGCTTCGAACTTTGGTGATTACCTTTACACCCATTATAGAGAAACCCTAGTTTCTGCTTCGTTGTTGGTTGCTCTTCCTCGTTTCAGTGGTTATATGAAGTTGTTGCAGCTGTGAAAAGCCTCTAGTTTACACTGACCCATTAATGCATTTTTATCAACTTTGTGGGGTTTAAATCATGTGGAGTTGCTACTGGCATAGTGTGTTTTGTGGGATGATTCGTTAAATTTTAATGCTGATTGAAGTGAAAACAAGAGTGGTAATCCACTTACCGTATGTTTATATCGAGTTTGTTGAAATAATCTTAGGGAGGCCTTGACCTAAGCAACTTCTTTGGAAATTTAGGAACTATCATCCTTTTTCAGTAATCATAATTAAAAAAAATCTAATTTTTTATTTTTGTGCCGGCATTTTCGGTGAAGAGGATTCCTCATTGACTTTCTCCTTGTTTTTAAAATTGTCTCAAAGTGCTTGCGTACTCACTGTCACATTTGCTGATTCTGTATGTATTCTTTGAGAATATCTCAACCATAATCTAGTGCTATATCTTATGCCTATTGATGGAAATGAGACAGTTTCTGAAGTTGTAGTTAATACTGAAACTAGTGGTGTTAATGCAAGATTTAGTTTCATTCTAATGCTGGTTCAACATATCACGATATTTATTTTTTAACCTCTTGGGTATCTGAATCGTGTTTCTTCCCTTTTCAATGCAGGAGGTTGCTGACAATAACTGTGTCTACCGCAACGAGGTTCACCACTCTGCCGCGGAGCGCACTCAGGTATTACAGGATGTAGCTGCAGATCCTACTCTTCCTCGCACCAAGTCTGTCAAGTGCATGGTATGCAAGCACCCGGAGGCCGTCTTTTTCCAGGTTGGCATCTTAACTAATGAATACATATGGTAGTGAGAGGAAAAGATGATAGTATGCTACCTGGGATTGCCGGTAGTCTACAACTTTCTTGGCTGACAGTGACAGTGAGAGAAATAAGAACTACGACAGAACGTATGTGTTAGTAATTGTTTGCTTCAGGGGAGTTCTACCAAAATTAGGTTTCTCACTTATCAGAGAACAACTGCCTGCCCTTTCTGGCATGGCAAGGCTTTTCAATTTAGCTGTAGGCTAATCTCAGTAACTCCTAAAAAACAACATGTTCGATTTTAAGTCTTTACTAGGAAGGGGAGTAAGGACAAGAGCAGTTGTCCGAATATACCCACAGGGTAGTATGCTAGTCATTGTTGTCTAGCTTGTTATTTTGTCAAATAGTTTGAGCCAGTCCTTTCATAGTAAGAGTTGACAGACAGAGAGCACTTTCTTGACTCTATGGGTGGCGATGCATTGCTGTTCTTAGCTGGTGGAGCCATTTGTCTGGTTATTTTCATTAACGAACGAGACCTCAGCTTGCTAACTAGCTATCTGGACGTGACCCTGGTCAAAAAGTTTCTTTCTTTGTAGAGTATATTGGATAATATGAGATATGCCTCCTGGGACTTTGCAAATAATGGTCTCTGATGATGATTTTTATCTAAATGTTTCAGGCAACTGCTAGAGGAGAGGAGGGCATGACGCTGTTCTTTGTTTGCTGCAACCCGAATTGTGGTTATCGATGGAGGGACTGACAATATTGCAAAACTTTTAAACGTAAATGATGCATTCGGGTACAAGAATTGTTCTATAGTTTACTTTTCATTCTTAATGTTACAATCTTTCGAAGGATTCTTTATGATCTTTCAAAGGGATTGGTTAAGCTTAAAGTTGAAATTTTAGTGATACATGGAGAATTAGGGTTGGCAGTCGGGTTTGGACTCTTAAGGCTTGAGCTTGAGCCTAAGCCGGAGAGTGAAAATTTTGGGCTGAATCTCGAATCTCGAGTCCAAATTTGAGTGTAGTCCAAACTTGACCTCGAGTTCAAAGTGTAGCCAAATTTAATTTGACCTATTAACCTTAGTTGAATTAGAATGAATCTAATAATTTTGTTATGATTAGTCATGTTCAAAAAATATTATCAAGTTTGAGTTTGATTAGTCTTAAATACAAAATTGATTCTATCTTGATCAAAAGATTGAAATGCTTGATCAAATTTTAGTTCAAGTTTGAATTTAATTAAATTAAATTTAACTTATTAATTACAAGTCGATTCCATCTTGATAAAAAATTGTCATAATTGATCAAATTCAAAAGACTTTGTTAAACTTAAGTTCTATTAGATGTAAATTTGAGTTTAAACTTGATTAAATTAAATTTAATTCGTTAGATTTGAATCAAACTAACTCTTGAAGAACACAAAAAGGAAAAGTAGAGCCTTAAAATGTCAAACTTCGAACCAAAATGCAACAAACATTATGGCATTACGAAAAAAACATATAAATGTTCTCATCTCAGGCTTTTTAAGTTACGTTTTACCCTCTTTTCCTTGCTTTCTTCTCCAATAGAAGACACGCTTCTTCTGTACCAAAAGGAATGGTCCTTGTTTGAGGTATCAACGCTGAGGAACGTGGATCTGAACTGAGCTTCAAGTAGCCTGAAGCTGAACTAAGATTTCAGAAACAACCTGAATTGATTGACCTTAGTTCAATCATTCAAAGCGGAATGTAATTCAAAACTCAAAAAAAGAAGGCAGACTACTATATCTCTTTGCTATTATTATGGGATGAAGATTTAGCATCTCTATACAAACAATGCATCTCCCAGTGGGAATTTTCCACTGCAATCAGCTAAATATTTCCTAAAGACTTCCTATCTCGGGGGAATGCAGAGGCAAATGAAAGGGGGAAAAAAAAGAACTAAAAATCAACCTCAACTTCCAAAATTGTAAGCAGGAGGTAACTAAAAATACAATTTGAGCTATAACTTATCTACAAGTTAAAAAGAAGAGTAGAAATCCAAATAGGCTCTGGAGGGTAAAAATCTTTGCAACACCGCTACAAGGATGATAATGTCCGTGTGAACCAGTCCGATAAGCGCCTAATTTTGCTAGAAATGTCTACATTCTTCCCAAAATATGACTCCGCATTTGACAGCATCACTTTAATGTCATGCGTCACTCCCTTCAGAGTACGGTAGTAGTTGTTTTCTAACCTTGACTGGATCACTTCAAGTGACAATGGGACTGGGAACCTAAAAGTTTCGCGGATCCAAACGACAGTTCAAATCCCTCAGACATTGACAATCAAATTCAATTTGAGAAAAGATGACTTGAGGAAAATAGAATCGACATGTTAGTCACAAGCTAAGATTCATAGTGGAGAAATGGGAGAGCTAGTTTACCTGTTTGTAAAATTAGACTTCTGGGAAACTTGCCTCAACTTTTGAACCCCATGATAATCCTGAAAAAGTTAAAACAAAAGAACTTTAAACATCTTTAAAATGTTTGAATGGTTCCAAACTGAATTTAATTGTGTGCTTCAGCAAGCTACCTGGACTTTTCTTGCTGATTGGTCCAATTTTGCAAACGCTGACAGCAGTTTATCTCTGGTCTCATCGTCTAAATGAGGTTGCACCCATAAAGTATCAGCATCAAAAAGCTCCCAGGGACTATGTAGGTGTGTTTCTCGGGGATCACTCCTATATCTAATAGTATATTTCTCCCATGGACTGTCAGGGAATTCTGAGGATTTGGGTTGCACAGAAAGAACTCGGCCATCCCACCAACCACCATCTTCTTCACCCTCATTTTTCCACCATACTCTACACTTATCCCTGGTTGTCCAATTTCTCTGTATAGCAGCATCAAACCGAGTTCTTTCAACAAGAAAATCAGGGAAACCAGTCACTTCAGGTAAAGTTAATCTGAATGATTGCTGGAATGCACTAGAATCAGGATCTATAAATCTGAGTCTCATTTTACAACAACTATCCCCAGATCCTGCTAGAGTGGAATACTCAAGGTCTTCAACATCACAGAATTCAACCGCTCTAATTTTTCCCTTAAATAACTTCCAAGGGCCTGCCTCTCTTGAGCCACTGTACTCTATGTATTCTTGATGTCCCTGACACACAAAGAAATCTTGTTAAGTCAACAGAAGCTGCAAGATCAAAATTGTGATGCCTATATGCAACTATGCAAGCAGTAATAAAATCAAAATTGAAGAGTCAGAAACAACATTCCATCAGAATTCTTGCAGCTAACCTGTCTTAGATACACAACTTCATCCCCAAGCTGGGGAATGTAACGAGAGCCCTCTTCATGCATTGATAACATTAACCAAGATCCTCTTTTGCCTGAGGGATAAGATTTCCTCCTATCTACTGGACTTGTGTCATGAAAATGATAACTGGTTCTCCTATTTCTAGTAGATCTCAATCCAACAGCCATCCTAGAGATTGATCCCCACTCATCGCTTGGAAGTTGACATCTGCTAAGAGAACTTCTATGCGAGTTTATTTTTGTATCTTCTAATTCATGCTCGTTATCCAAATTAGGATTATTGCTAAGATTATTGTTCCCATCTACATGTTCCTTCATGCATGTGGAACGTGGTCTATCATCTGTAACTTTTGTGCCTTCATTGCAATCTTTTATGGTTTCAACGTCACCATTGCTAGCATATAAAGCACTTTCCCTTGCACCACCATCACATTCTGTGCCGGTCTTAGTCCTGCATGATTTCGACCTTCTATAAACAACATCATATCTTTTTTTAGGATGTACCTGCAACTCCATTGCCTCGTCCAAATTGGACCTGGTAATTCCATCAATCTGCGCATCAGAATTGTATAATTTTCTGCCTTTATTATCTGGACTGTTACTATCTGTTCCATCACAGTCATGCACTTCAAAAACAGGCGTCAGATTAGTCACTGCAAGATTATCTGGTGATGGAGCACATATATTGTTTCCTTGACTATCTACTAACTCTTGCACAGTGGTGTTTGACCTTATTCTTAGCTTAGTTGCGACAGAAGTAACACTATCTTTGAGTCCTGGATGGCTCCTATTCCCATCAGCCATCCAACCCATATTCCGCAGTTCATCAGAATCCAAACCTACATCAAATTCTAGTTGATCCTTGCTGTTGGCTACATAATTCATGTCCTCACAGTTGTCAATCTTATCAAGTTTACCATTAAACGGTGTGTCTTCACCCATCTTATCCTGGGAATGTTTTATGTACCCATTGAGATTATTCTCTCCTTCATTATCGTTCCCAGGACCTACTCCACATCCGGTTTGTATAGCTGATGATGAGGCTTCTCGCACCCTCTGTCGCTTAGAACTGCGGGCTTTGGCTCCTCCCCATTTGATATCCCCATTTCTGTATCCATCAGACAAATGCGGGTAATAATTGTTGTTCTGCTCTCTCGCCTGTCCTTCCGCTAGGGTGCAATTTCCTTTTGTAGAAGGCTCTTTATCCAGAGCAGTTTTGTGATTCCCATTCACCTGAACGGCTGCCACAGGAGGTTTGCATGATGATCCGGTTAAATTGACATGATTTTCATACTGAAGTTGTGCACTGTCTGGCGAAGCCATCTTGTTCGGATTCCTGATCGGCAGTTTAAGTACCAATCTCTGCCTGTCACCAATGTTCGTTTGGGCTACTGGAAGTTCACGAGACCAAACAAAATTGTCAGAATCATCCAGGGAAACTTCTTTCCCTTTCCAATGCCTGATTTGCTCATTCTGGAAAGATCTATCAGACCCAGCACTGTCAATAATCGAGTCTTGCAGCACAGATTCGCTTTCTGATGAATCACCCTCCAGGTCATCTTCATCTTCTCCATCTGAAGCTGATCCAGTTAATTTAGTAAACAAAGTTAGGGCATTGCGTGCAGCAGCTCTTTGAGGTCTCAGAGCCTTCGATGTGGCAGACTTCCTCTTTGACAATTTCCTGCCCATCCTTGATTTTCTAGTTCCATTATTCTTTAGTAAATTGTCATCACATTCGTCCAAATTTTTTCTTTTGACACGTCTCCCAGAAGAAGTCAGGAACTCAATCTGTTAGAGATAGGGAAGAATTCGAAGTCAAGAACATGCCACAATGCATATCTTCAAATCAAATTCAGTGAATACTTACTTCTGTTTTTTGTTTCTTCCGTTTAGATCTACGGAACCCATCCTTGCCCTCTTCTTCACTCTCTTCACTACAGTCTGGGTCACCAGATGAAGCATAATCTAGACTTCCTTGATCACCCCCACTAGAGTACTCTTCAGTGACATTGTACTCTGAATCCGTGTCATCACTCTGCAATTCATTTTCTGGTTCCCAATCCATGGTATCAACAAACTCGGGAAGTGGCTCAAGATATACATCCAGATCAGCCAAAGGTGGTAACTGATACTCAGGATCTAGGCTAAAGTCAGGCCCAATAGAAAGTCTAATTGAAGGTGGCCTCCAATCAAAACCCAGGGCTCCTAACCGCCTCTTCTGGTACATGCTCTGATAAGGTTCCATATAAGGAATCATGCCTGGTATTACACAAAACAAGAAATAATTAAATCTCGATTATCTGCACAAAATGAAACGGCCAGATTTTGAAGTTGTCAAGGTTCAGAAGTAAACCTGAGTCACACAGCAGGTCTTGCATATTTCGGCGGTACGGTACAAGTTGAGTTTCCTGAATCAGACATTTGTATGAAATGAAAGAGGGAACAAAACCAAGTATAGTATACAACAAATAACAAGCTTAGTTACATTTTACCAGCCAAAACTGCCACAATTACTGTCACTAATAGAAGTCAAAAAGCTAGTCACTTTAAAAAATTTAAAGCGCTAAACATTCAAATATTGTCCTTAGAATGCAAAGAAGAGTGAACCAGAGATAAATAGAGAAACAAGGGGTAAAAAAAGCATAACTCGCACTTGGGGTCAATAACAAAAGTTAAAATCAGTCAGGAAGGTGTCAGAAAATTCAGGGTTAAAAAGAGTAAATTCTCCATTCACTATGGTGAAAGAGTTGGATTCAACCAATGTTATTGATAGGGCAATTAAAAGTTCTAGGAAGGCCTAGAGAAGATTGAAATGCTATCCTTCAAATGTACAAGGGCTTTTCTCAGGTCATCATCAAGCACATTAGAGGTTTCTAACTAAAAAGTACACTCTTTCGCAAAATAAGATGTGAATGTGTCTTCCATTCTCTGGTCGCAGTCTGATAATGCTGGCAAGGTTTTTTGACAACCTGATTTGGTTAATGAGGTTAAGAAGCAAATCATTACATCCAGAGCAGTTGTTGTTTCTATCTTTTGGATAACTCAATGGAATATGATCCTAAATGAGAGAGTCTGTCAAACAGACATAGGCTCCTCTACAAAGTGTAGTATAATAATGAAAAAGAAAACTTAAACCACCAGTACACAACTATGAACTAACCTGGTCAAGCACATTTCCATTTGTATCCTGTATCAGGGGGCGATAATCACCAAGGAAGAACTGCAAAAAAGCACACAAAGTAGAGCATGATTGAAATGTCCAAAACACAATGAACAATCTTCTTCAAGTGTTTCCAATAACCTAACTAAGAGAAGAATACAACAAAATGATAAAATGATTTCTGCAATGTTAAGGTACCTGATCATATTTAGCTTCCCTTAGGGACTCCCCTTCGCCTGTGTTCAATATATAGAGTTGGCCAACATCGTCTGAAAGTATAATTGACGTTCCATCCCTAATGCCAAAAGAAGAATAAAATGGCTTATGACAAATGCAATATTGGGGAAACTACTTTTATCACAAGCAACACAACAAGAAATCTTATGTCCATCAGTATCACAATAAAATTGGATTGAAAAGCTTTGTCGTACATCTATGTCTCAGAGATAATAGATGAAACTACTAACTCAGGCTATCATAAATACCTGATCAAGCTACTTGTAGTAACTTTTAGGCAACAATTCTGATCTAAACATTTTATAATCCTCTTTAATGAAGCAGTGAACACAAAGAAATGACGCACAATGACCAGAGGCCAAAGTGCTTTAGTATAATTATGATGCTTAATCTACACTAACGTTTGCACTAGTTTCCAGTCTCATTAATCTCACAAATGTGATCATTCATTGCATAGATTGTTGATGCACCACTTCGTTTGTGAAGATACCTTTCAAGGCCCCTAAAATTGTCTTCCCTCCTACCCATTTCATAGACTTCCATTTTTCCTTTCAATTCTAGTTAGTAACTAATTCCCAACAACAGAAATCTAAGGCATGCTAAAACTCTGATAATCACGAATGCAATAAACTATGGAACAAATTATTTAAAAAGGAAAAGACAGCTTAAATGCTGGCCTAACTACCAAACAGAACAACATAATTTTGATTCAGGAAAATGCGTCAAATGCAAAAGAAAAAAAATTATGCAGTAGCATGTCCAAGCTTGCATTCTGGAAGATAAAACCATAAATAAACAAAAACCATAGGATAAATTCAAGAATAATATTTTCAGATGAGCAACATCTATGAGATCAATGCTGTGAAATAATACTATGATAAGCGATGTCATTTACACTTACGGCGAAAACTTTCCATCAACCAATTTGAAACGTGAAATTTCATAAACACGGATCGGTATGCCCTCCCATATCTGAAGGAGAAAAGTATAATGCACTAACCATTCAAATGGAACAAGAGCAGAAACTAACTAAGGTCAAACAAAGAAGAACTCACATCCCACACTATGGTCCTTCCATCGTAGCCAGCACTCATAGCGATTCGGGGGTTAAATGGATGAACATCCAGAACATATGTCTGTTAAAAAATAAAGATCATATAATAGGAACACAAGTCATTCGTGAAGGGGTTTGAGAATCCACCAAAAAAATCTCAAAACATATATTTCAGACAAAAATATATCTACGTCTACAGTGAAAAATGAGCAGTGTCCGCTTGCAATATGCAATCTATTCATCGATGTAACTGCTCCAACAACAACATATGGAAAACAAAAAGAACCACTTACTGATTCAGTATGACCAGTCAATGAATGTACCAAACTACCATCAGCGGCATTCCAAACACATATTCTACAATCTGCATCACAATAAACTTATTTTAAACAAATTTGTGCTACACATTGAAACAGTATATGCAACATGGAAATAGTTCAAGCCACTTACATTCCAACAAGAGCTTACATGCACACAGCTTAGGTTCTCCAACAAAATTTTCAACATTATCAATAGTGGTGGAAGCACATTAAACAAATAATAAATAAACATGATTGAACTGCACATTATTTTGTCTGAATAAACAACAAGAATGAACATGTGCTTAAACAGGGAAGTAAATTATAAATTACTGCCTTTCAATGAATGGTAAACTTCCTTTTCCATTTCCCGTAGAATACATAAGCAATGCTCAATTTGATATGATATTTAAACATTTCCCATTTGTAGCTCAAATTTGTACAATAGAGAAACAATCTCTGTTTCATAACATATTTCCAGTACCAAACTGGACTTACTTCAAGCCGTTCAAACAAGATACTTGGAAACAGCAATTGTTAGAGTGAAGCCACTCCAACTCACAGGTTCCATTAAAACAACAAGCAGGCTAAGGATAAAAAATGTTTCAGCCTTTCTTTAATCAGTTCCTGTACTAATCTTCAAACTTCTCTAAGCTTTTGCTTATTACAATTGAGACAGAAGATGGGAAAACAGACCTCAAAAGTTCACATATATCAGAATCTAGTAAAAGTCCAAATAACAAAATCAAGTTCAATGTTTCACATCTCAATTCACCAAGATATGCTTTAAGATAGATGCAGTAGTACTCAAAAGTCTTAAAATGAAGAATGCAACTGACAGGGAATCAGCAAAACTAAAGCTACATAGAATCCAAAAGAATGTTAACTTGGGTCAGAAACAATCTTTCCTCAGCATGATAAAATAGCTGTAAGGAAATGAGTTTATATACCTATTTGAGTATATAAACAACGATACAAGTACACAAGATTTGCAAAAAGTATACATATTAATGTAGAACAAAAGCAAGGTTACCCATGATAGCAGCAAGGACAAAACGATTGTCTAGGCTCCAAACGATCATATTTACACCACGGGGAGTTGGAAGAATTCTCTGACGTGGACCTCCCCGAGGAGGTTGAGGTGGCATTGGTGGAGGAGGAACTTTGAGATGATAAGCTCGTGTCCAACGGCCAGCTTTTCCCTAATAAAGATAGAAGGGCATTCTTTTGTTGAACATGATAATAAAAAAAAATTACAGTGCTCCAGAGAACTTTTGACTTCCATACAGGTAAAGCTAGTGTAAGATTTGAAGAATATTATATAAAACACAGAGTTATAACAGATATCTACATGTGATCGACGTGATCTTGGAATCCAAATTATTGCACTACCATCACGAGAGCACGTAACAATGTTGTCATGAGAAAACCTGAAGCACATGAAATCAAGCATTATGTCTTCAAGACATTTACTCAACTACAATAAGGGTACCGTGCTACTAACTATAGATACAAAGTGTAGAACAACTGAGAAAAGAGTTAACACACCATGAATTTCTGAATTTTGGGATACTCTCTTCCATTGGGCTCTCAGATGCAGAAAATCTAGATACTGTGGCACAACCACTGCAAAATAAGTTGAAACCGAAATTAACATTCAAATTCAGCCAGAGATCCTCATAGACAACAAGAGGTACCAACCTAAACTGAACGTAATTGACATCATTCTCATGGCCAGATAACACATCAATTTCATAATTTGGTAGGTCTGAATCATCTGTGTTGGGTTTACAAGCATTCCACACCTGCAAATCAGTAGCTATTACTACCCTCGTCTTCCAGATTGACGGTAAAAATAACCAACAAGATTGTGACAAGCACTAGGACAATAATGGAAATCAGGACAAGTTTTCAGTGACATATTTACCCTAGCCAGATTGTCAGAGCTTCCAGCAACAAATACTGTTCCACTAGCATTGAATGCGCAACAGAAGATTTGATGGTTTAGTGCACTGCTTGTGGATGGACCATTGTTCTTTGCTGCAGCCAACCCATTACTTTTGTCAGTTCTACAGAGAAAAGAAAAAACAAATTGGTTGCGTATATGATGACTTTGTAAAACTATAACTAACCAGCCACACACTCTGGAGGTCTGGGAGCATATATCCGAGGCCTGAAATTTGAAGTTCTAGCATCCCATATCCTACATGTTCCATCATCAGATGACCTGCAAAGTAAAAGGAAAACCCAAAATATAAGGTGTAATCTTATAGTTATACCTTTTATGGTCACAGTATCAACAAAGATAAAATATTTTGTGAACCAAGCAACAAAAATTTTTAATTTGTAGAATGTTAAAAGATACTCAGATATGAAAGACAAGAATAGAAGTTGAACCAAGTGATTCTTGAGAGTGAAAACCAAAAATCATTAATTCACTTGTATCAATTAAGAGATGCATGACTTGAGGACCAAAGCTCAACTTAACTCAATCTGTAATCACAGACTGGCTGAAGTTGGCTATGTCAGATGAGTTGAACTTAAACTGGATAGAGTGAAGTATCGGAAATGCACAGGATGTCTGGTCCTTGAAAATCCCATTTGGCAACAAAACATTTTATAATTAACAAATGAAACATTGCGATGGGAAAGAATCACATCAGGTGCCGCAACAGAATGAGAAAATGAAAGTTGTCCCTGAAGGTTATGGATAGAGAATAGACTTTATAAACAAGAGAAACAATCAATTCAAATTTGTAAAACATTCATAGAAATGTGTAATAAGCAAGAGAACAGACTGTTCTCAGCCTTACGACAGAAGCTGGTATACAGAACCAGGCCGAGGACTAAATGCAATAGCAGTAACAGCTCCAGTGTGTCCACGCAGAACTGATATTGGCAGCCCATCTGGTAGACGCCACTGTCAAAATCCAGAAAGCTGCTCAAAGATCCACCAGAAAGAAAACAAAGAACGAAAAAAGTACAAAGAAGTAAATTGGTAATGGGTTGATGCAATAAGCTTACCACTCGAATGACACAATCATTAGATGCTGAAGCCACCAAGGAATTGTTGGAACTCACAGCTAAATCAGTAATATCGCCCTATCATATAAAAATGAGATCCAATGAATCCCCAAGCAACATTAGAAAGAACATGAGCTTATTCCATGACAGAACAAGAACTAACTTCATGCCCACGACAACTGGCCAGGCAAAATGCAGTTTCCATAGACCATATCTTTACAAGACGATCATCTGAACCAGTAACAACATATCTTCCTGACCGATCAAAAATTGCTGCAGCATATACATCAAGAATTTTAGGTTTATATTATAGTCATGATAAAAACAAAATATAAGTATTACTATAGTGTCATGCAAGTTGATAAGAATTTTGTTTTCCCTCACACTTATTGAAGAATTGGTGATAACATATACCTATCAACCTGCCTAAGGACATAAATGTCAAAACAAGTTAATAACAATTCCTCAGATCTCATACCACAGTAGACAGCTGCACGGTGTCCTCGTAGCCGCTTAAAGTTATGCATTTTCAGGACCATCATTGACGGTTTTGCAATTGTGTAGCATGCTGCACGAGTAGATGGTGCTCGGTGGTGTCTAGTGAAACCACCACCGATTTCCCTCAAGCTTAGACCACGAACTTGATCAGCATGTGTATGAGGCCATCGCATGTGAGCAGGAGGGCTCTTCGTTTGGCCTGTTCCCTTATCCCCATCCTCTGAAAAAAAAAATGGAAGGATTCAGAAGACATAAATGCAAAATACTCTCACAACTCCAAAGGGAAGGAGAAGGGGAAAACACAGATAAACTTAGGTCGCTGGTCATGGTAAATATAGAAACAGCACAAAATCTTTAAATTTAAACAGGATTGTGCACAAAAGGCTTGAGCAAATGTCACCTACTGCTTAGAAGAGAAAATGAACCCGCTCCCAAAAGGGTAGGAACTGAAGCTGCATTGACAGCATTTCCACCAATTAAGCCACGAGAAGGAGATGCTGAATTGAGTAACAACTTCTTCAAAAGCTTTACCAAGTGACTCTTCTCAATATGTGGATACCTAGATACATAAGATTAATGACATGAATAAAGTCAAAATGAAACTGCAATGAATGGCTACTAAAAGTATAAAATTTAAACAAATTATTATTTGTTCCACAATTAGATGAAAGACCTCAAATTTTAAATTTGACACTTGCCCTGAACAATCTTGCAACTGATTAATGCATGCTTTAAGGAAAAACTCACATAACACATTAGTAAAGAAAAGTGGAATCATTGCCTTAATTGCCAGTTTAGACAAGAGACGTCAATATGTAAATATACTACAATCGAGAATGCAGATACATAGCAACAATATAAGCACACTCCATACCTCTCCACTAGTTTGGAATAGTTTAAGGGGTATGAAATGCCATCATCATCTTCATCACCGGTACATATTCCACTTCTCGAATACCAAGCATGATACCTTCTAGGTAGAAGTTGGTGTTCACGAAGTTCCTCCCACAACTGTCTGTAAGTCCTGTGACATGGTCCAGATGAAAGGAAATGCATGATCAAAAAATAAATTTCTTTGAGATCAATGTCTACATCAGGCTCCATTGTCTGATTTGTCTCTGGATCGAAGACTTGGGCATTATCAAGCACCTTTCTGGAAAAGCTCAAAGCCTTCATACTAGCAGAAGGTGCATCATCTACAGGAACGTATTTCCTGAGGGCCATGTTTCTGTATATTCAGAAGCCCAAAACGTTTTTAAGTGACACACAAAAGAATATCAATTAGAAAAAAAGAAGCGGAAAACATAACATTTTGAATCACCGATTGGAAACACAAATTCCTAAAAGCACTTATATCAACTGAGTAATAACTTCCAAGACAGAAAGATATACCAAACCAAATCTCACTGAACATGAGAAGGATTGAGTGCAAACCCATTGAATGGTTCAACACAAAAACACGCAACCCACAACCTCACAACTTAAGGGTAGAGAGCAATTATACCCACCAACTTCAACACTAGTTTTTGAGCAAGAAAAAAGCCAATTAATGCTTTAAAAGAACAACAGAATCCTTTACTACGAGCCAATTACAACACCCATTACATTCACCTCATGTCTACTTCCATATCCAGCAAGCTAAATTCAAATCAGTTAAACCATAAATAATTCTCACAAATTCAACCAAATCAAAAGCTCCTCAAACTAGCAATGCTCTTCAAATTCCCCCCTTCAAGTCCACACTAACAACAATTCCAAAATCACAGCACTAAGTAAAGAACTTAACTAAGTAAATTATGGTCATAACCAACCAAACTTTCCTAATCTGCAGCAAAATTCCAAACACATTCCTTTGCCACAACAACAAAACCCTAATTCAAATTCTCCCGACACCCTTTCACCCGAATCAACGAAACAATCACAATAAACCCTATTCCGATCCAATTCAAACCATAGCAAACTCTACTTTTATCCAAGAAACAACCAAAAAAAATTTTTAAAAACAAAACGATTGTCGTTTCTTCAAATACCTCTAATGCGGTTGGGTCCCGAACCAAGACGGTGCGTTTTAGTCAGTCACAGAAGTATTTCTCGTTCTCTAACATTGTCAAGGCGTAGAGAGATCCAACTACATAAATTTATATAGAATTTGAAACGTAGAGAGATTGACGGGTGAAAAACACGCGGCAGGGGGCGAGTTTATTTAGATTCTTAGGGGGAGAGACAGAGAGAGAAAGAGAGAGAGACAGCCGTGTGTGGCTGCTCGGAGATTCTTGCTTGTTCGTTTTGGTGTAGTTTTGTGCAGAACGCCGATTAGCGAGATATAGAGAGATTGGAGTCGAAGAAGGAAAGACAAAGTAACAAGGAGGTCGAAACGGAGGCGTTTTTATATCTTTTGCGTGAAAAGAAAAACGGAAAAAAAGGAATTTGATTTTAATATTTGGGATTATCTAAAATACCTGACCCACACAAGTGGACCTCCCGTGAGGTCATCGAAAACGACGTCATTACGGGTCCTTCTGGTGGTGTTATGTAGCTAAGATTTTTAAGTTTAAGAGTAAGTTTATTTGGACTTAAAAATTTTAATGAAATATAATGTAAATAAGTATATTATTAGAAAATTGTTGTTTAGGATAAATAAAATATAGAAGGTTTAATAATGTAATATAGTGAAATATTATTTAAAAGAAGGGTTTATAATATAATATTGTAAAAAGTAATTTATAATTTTACATTATATTCTAAACTTTCTAAACCGGAGATCTTTTATTTTTACTGTTTATAACAATGTTATGAATACCGTACCGGGCTCGGTACTGAATTGAGCTCTGGAACGGAACTGTACCGGTACCGGTCAGTACCGAGTACCGTTTCGGGATATTTTTTAAATTTATAAAATAGTTTCCAAACTTTTTAAAAATTGAAAAATAGTTCATATTGATATATTATACAACTGTACTGTATACTTTACTAATCTACAGTACAGCTAAAACTAATACTCAAATAATTATTTAGGAACAATTAATTATTTACCTAGCTAAAACTAATACTCAAATAAGCAAATACTATCATTATTGACTACAATCAAATTATTATTAATTTTTAATTCCATAATTTAATACTTAACTAATTATTGACCAAAATTCAATAACCAAATATTAAAAATAAATGACCACTTAACAAATGACCAAAATATGTCAATTAATGATATAAACTTTTTCAATTTTACTAATTTTAATTATCAATTTAACAATTTTACATTTAATTATTAATTTCACATTTGATCAATTGATTGTCAATTTTACAATTTGATT
>JANIPN010000219.1:90191331-90201501 GCA_027478595.1 Erythroxylum anguifugum
TTTGAAAAAAAATGGGAAGGAAAATTTTGAAAATTTTTGAAAATTTTACAAAAAAGTCCCCTAATTTTTTAAAATTTCGGTATTTGACCGGTATTTTGAATACCGGCCGGTACGGACGAAATTGGCCGGTACCGACCGGTATTTGACTCCGGTACACCTTACCCCCGTACCGGTATCGGTACGGGGCCGGTACGGTACGAAATTTAAAACACTGGCTGATAAGCCTCCACTTTCTTTTTCTCTCTCTTTTTTTTTATTTTTATTTTTCACTTTTAGAGCTATAAGTACCCTCCACTGCACTCTTTCGATCCTCCACATTTCTGATCTGATAATCTAGATAGAATCAAACACTTCTTCTTTATTTTTGGTTCCTTATAGTTGAAGATGTTTTTTGATTTCTTAACAATCATATGAACTATCTCAGGATTTTCTGTCAAATGGTTCTTTTCCATTCGGTATCAGTTGTTCTTCTCCACTTTTTCTACTTGATCTCCTGAGTCCATTATCATCATCCAGTACGAATCTGATAACAATCCCACATAAATTCTCAAGTTCTACGTTTGAATCCATTGATTTATCTTGAAGGGGTTTTGGAAAAGAAAAAAAGATGCCATCTTTCACGAAGATGAGCTCATCGGGGTCTGAAGCTGAAGCTGAAGCATCACATGCGACGATCGATGAGAAAAAGAGAAGAAGAATGATATCTAACAGAGAATCCGCGAGACGATCACGCATGAAGAGGCAAAAACACACGGAGGATCTCGTCAGAGAGAAAGCTGCATTGGAGAAGAAACTTGGAGAAGATCATCAGAACTATTCGGCAGTTTGGCAACAGCACGTTGTTCTTATATCAGAAAATGAAGTCCTGAAAGAAGAAAAGTTGAAACTTGATTCCTATCTCAAGTGTCTGAACCAAATCCTGTCGACTTACAAGCAGACAGCTATAGATGGTGAAGATTCTGACCTTTCAGAGCCATGTTTGAATCCCTGGGAAGTTCTCAGCTCAGGACAGCCAATTCCTGCTTCTGGGGTCTCACAGTTTTCGTTTTTCTAGTTCTGGAAGCCGCCATTAATGGACAAAAAGGAAGCAAAACGAATATGCACAATAAAGATTTATCTGTAGTTTCTTGAATTCACATCACAGTGTATGTCTCTGAAATTCGATCTGTTATCCAAAGGAAGGTACAATCTCGTACAATCTCGTCCTGACATTTCCTATCTGCATGCAAATAGAGAACGCAAGAAGACAAAAACGGAGGAACGTCTTGGTTTTTTGAGGATAAGATTGCTTGAAGATAAGAACAAGAAGATGCATTATTAATCTATTATTCTTAAAATAGCATAAATCCGTGGTCCAATCAAACCCTCAGCTTTGACTTTCTATATACATACATATAATATATCACCCACATTGTACATGTTTTTAAGATTAATTACTTAGATTTATTTTTATTTTATATTAAATTATTTTTCTTTTATTCGTAAGCTTAGATTAAAAACTAATATAACATATCAGAAAAACTAAAAATAAATAAAAACTACTTATAAAAATAGTGCAATAAACTGAAATTAAAACAATTATATCACATAATTTCCATATGTTTATACCTTTTTATAAGTTATGAATTCTTGAAATTGTTGAATTATCTTTTTATTAAAAATTAAATTTTGAATGAATTATCCTTATCCTTAAGCCGTTGGATCATTAATTTGGTAATTAATATTATTGAAATCTCTTCTTTTTTGGCATGGAATCTTTATCCTTAAGGCATCAAGTTTCAAATTCAAATAATACGGTTTATATCTTTTAATCGAATTGAGTATAGCCTTATCCACTAACCAAATCATACCTGTGAGTTAATACACACCTACCTTCTTTCTTCTTTCTTTTTTCCTAACTCGGAAAACCTGAAATATTGAAATCTTCCCATTTTTGAGGAGACATTTAACTTTTTGTCTTAACAGTAATTGCCAAGAATCGCCAACGACTTTAACGAATTGACGGTCGAAATAAAAGACCACATCCCATTTGGGTATATCAATTCCTGAAATTTTTAGTCATCATTAATTGTAACTAAAAGTTCATGAATCACACCTAACGTGTTAAAATGGTATTAATAACATTTTAAAATCTGATAAAATTAAGTTGAAATCGAAGTTCAACATTTGAATCTGGTTCAGTCTGATTTTACTGAGGCTGGGCGTTGTTATTTGGATCCATGAGCTCCGTTAGCTGTAACCAAGAAATACCTGTAAAACAACAAAAGACACACCGGGGGTTGATCGCCGGTCGGCCCCTCCGATAGCTAAGTCAGTTCTTCAATAATGGTTGTGATGGTTGTGAATCGAGAGTATTAAGGTTCTGGTAT
This sequence comes from Erythroxylum anguifugum, assembly GCA_027478595.1. Lineage (NCBI taxonomy): Eukaryota > Viridiplantae > Streptophyta > Magnoliopsida > Malpighiales > Erythroxylaceae > Erythroxylum > Erythroxylum anguifugum. The sequence goes on from JANIPN010000219.1 coordinate 90,193,701, forward strand.
CATACCTACATCATGATGGGGTAGTGGTCTTATTTCTTATATAATGAATACCTGCTGGGGTTAGGTCATCGTCTGGGAACGAGTTGATCGGGCGGCATGCCGTTCTACGGTTAAGCTTGGGCCTAGCACGATCGACCCAACCAGAATCATTAACTAATATTTTCAAACATTGATTAAAAGATCAATGTAGAATTTATTACTTTTGTGAAATTACTTAAATTATCGACAACTTAAAAATTAAAATAGTTTGGTCAGTTTAATAATAAGAATTTTAAATTGTTTAACTTTTTTTATTTTCAAATTTTCAGTTTGATTTAGTTTATTAAATTTTATTGTTAAGAATTTATTTAATCTTCAACTAATTTTATGTTGAGTCTTTTAAATTTTAAACTTCATGTCTTATTGGTTTAACTTCCGATCTAATTTTTGAAATATTATAAATTATATCCTTTATATGATTATTATATGTACAATAAATATGTGAAATATAAATACTATAAAATATAATGGCTTCGAATTTAATGTTAGTTAATTATAACTCTATCCATATTTTTATAATAAAATTAAGGAGTCCAGAGTAGGCGACCAAGTTCAAATGTGAACATACGAAAACGAAGGTAGTCGAAGAGTTCTCCGGAACAGCTTTCTATTCATGTAAATAGTAGTAACCTTATCCTGATAATATTAACAAAAGGAAACGTGTACACTTGGTTTTATGGTCATATGTCATTAGTAGTGGTATTCAATTCAAATTCAAATTCAAATTTTGTCTGACAGTAAGTATCAGCTAATCAAACTTTTTAATTAAGTATACGTAATAACTCATAAATTACGTGTTCAACTAATATTTCATAAGAGCCATTAGAGGTTAGTAGTTGAAAGACAGGTGACAACTTCGATATAGTTAAGGTTGTTGATATATTTTCACGGATCAATCATTCTATCTTCAAAATTTGAAGCATTATTTGAGTTGACATTTTGTCATTCTTATCAGATGTTAGTCACAAGAACACAAATGGGGTATGCTCTGAGACAAAGTCAGCAAAGAAGAATGGGACAGACAAGATACAAGATATGAGCCATCTCTTGAAATTGGAGATGTTGATCTAATAATAAAAGAGCTTTACACCAAAATCTGAGATAGACCCTTTTAGCCTGCTTTGTGGGTCTTCGTTATTTCTAAAGCCGTTTCACAGAAATGGAAAGAAAATGTACACCAGTAGTGTTTCTATTACAATATATGATAATAACAAGGACTATCAAAGGGTACGGGATCTTCTGTCCATTTTATCCTGTCTCATGAATCTCAGCCATCTATTCATGGAGGGCTCACACAAAATCTACATAAATAGATGACTCAGATTTATGGGACAGAGTAAGGATAGGATAAAATGGACAAAGGATCCTGGCTCTTACCAAAGATCTTTGCCTGCCAACGGACTATTTGTTCAAAACAATCTTTGCTTCTGTAGTTTCTTCTTTCCCAAATGACTATTTGATCACGACTTCAGGCAAAGACCTTGTACATGATTAGACATCCAAGGCTGAAAATCCACTAAACCAACAACTACTAATTCATCTGCTAATATGTATCTGAAAGCTCGAAAGCTAAGCGATAAGTGTTTACGGGAACAAACTTGAAGAACTGTCCATGATGTGCTCAAGAAAATGAGTCCGATGAAAATGTTCTCTAAGAGTTTACAAATCCAGTTTGCATGGTTACTCGTGAACTTGCTCTTGTGTAATAAAGACATCTTTTTTAATTCCTTTCTTCATTTATACAGATAAACATAATTTTGGTCATTCAGCAATGAATGAGGCCTCTCACTTGTCAGTACGCAGAGGATTGCATGTAGATTATAGAAAATAAATTGTGTCAAGTGAATTGCATATAGATTATAGAAGATACCTTATCTATTTGACGTAGTATTGATGAGGAAGTTTACAGGTATGCATGCATTTGATGAAAGATGGAGAACTCTCACCCCAACAGCTTTAACCCCTCCATGATTCATCCATTTTGGAGAGGTAGAACATGGCCACCACTTACTTGGTGAAACCTGCATTTTGCATTTAGCTACTCCATCACATTTTTGAATCATGTGCTCTAAAGTTCCCTTAGAAATTGTTTCCTTCGCAGCAGGAAAGGACTTTGTCAACACCTAAAACCTTCTAATTCTTTCCATCGTACCGCTGAATAAACTATAATAATTCACAAATCCAACTCAGAGCACCGCTTTAATTGCCGAACAGCCCTACTATCCCCTCATCGGTTGTAGTTATCGAGTTCTTTCTGTTTTCACCAAATAAATGATTGGAAGCTGCATAGTCATTACAAAAGTTAATTATCATCTTGCACCATGTGTCTGGTCAATACTTCTAATAACTTGTGAATCTCTTTGCTCATAGGGTGAAAATGATCTCTAGAAACAAACTCATGGACAACACCATTGACATTAATTGAACTACAACCAGGTGTTTTTGTCAAACCTTTCACCTTCATATGTCTCCTCAACTCCCCAACAATTTCCCATCTGTTAGCCATAGCATACAAATTGGACAAAAGCACATAGTTAGTGTCATTTAGTGGCTCCATCTCAATCAAATTTCTTCCAACTTGCTCCCCCAATTCAACATTTCCGTGTAGTCTACAAGCACCGAGGATGGATCTCAGTACATTTCCATCAGCTTTTACTGGCATCATTTTGACGATATGAAATGCTTCGTATAGCAATCCTGCACGACCAAGCAAGTCTGCAAGGCATCTGTAATGCTCCATTGTAGGTTTTATCTTCTGACTGACCACCATCCTATCAAATACTTGTAACCCAGCATCAACTAAGCCTGAATGATTACAGGCTGCTAAAACGTTGATGTAAGTTATTTCATTCGGCTCTATTCCAGACTCAGTCATCTTCACAAAGAGCTCAAGTGCTTCTTCTCCAAGTGAGTGCATTGCCAGTCCTCCCAATATAGAATTCCACACAAACACCTTCTTATCTGCTGTCTCCGCAAACAGTTTCCTCGCCATGTCAATTTGCCCACATTTACTGTACATATCAATCAAAGCTGTAGACAAATGGGCATCAACTTTTATCCCATTTTTCTCAACGTACATGTGAAGCCAATGGCCTTGATCTAAAGCCCCCAACCCAGCACAAGCAGACAGCAACGTTGTAATAATGATTTCATCCATTTCAACTTCAGCAGCTTGCATTTCCTTGAAAAGATCCAAAGCCTTACTATAACAACCCATTTGCGTGTAACCATTAATCAATGCAGTCCAAGAAACCAAGTTTCTTTCTGGCATTTCATTAAACAAAGAAGAAGCCTCACTCAACAACCCATTCTTAACATACCCCACAAGCAACGTAGTCCAAGACACAACATCTCTTTCAGGCATTTCATCAAACAGTCTTCGTGCTTCATCCAAATCCCCCGATTTCACATACGCATCAATCAAACAGTTCCATGAAACAATATCCGGGTTCTCGATTCTATCAAACAATCGACGAACCACACATCCCACCTGTCCAATCTTCACATAGAAGTCCATCAAAGAGTTCCAAGAATGAGTCCCAAACTTAACGTGGCATTTTGTCATCTGGGCATGAGCTTGCTTACCTTCAAAAACACCTCCAAACTTAGAGCAAGCAGAAAACACAAAAGTGAGAGTGAACTCATCAGGGTACACACAGTCCGCACACAACATGTTTGAATAAACAACAAATGCCTCTCGTGGCATGCCACGGGCATAATAGGCTCTTATCATCGTATTATACATGAACGAATTTCTTTCTATATCGACGCTATCGAACAATTTTCGAGCATAATCAAGAGCACGGTGACTCTCAGAGGAGCCAAAGGAAGATAGCAAACGTCCAAAGGCATATTTTTCTCGCAAAAGAGAGGTCTTAACGAACAGGGTATGCACTTGCACTAGCTCCTTCACGTTTCTACAGATTTGTAGTAGTAAAATTGCAGTATCAGGTTTCTTCAATTGAGTTCTCTTTTCGGGGTTGACAGTGGTTTTACTTGTTCTTGACGAGAAGTATGAAGCTAAAGGTACACTCATGTCTTTATTCTCTCTAAGCTAGTAAGGAACAGAAGAGGCTTTCCAGTCAGTTAAGTTCGTTAGGTTAGCAGAGAATTAAATGATATCTAACCATCAAATTTATAAATGAGGTTGATCTTTAATTGACTGGACTTAAGATTGAACTTGACTTTTATTAAGAGAATCTTTGAATTCAATCAAAATTTAAAACGTCCAATCTCAATCGAACTTCGATTTAGATTTAGAGTCTCGGGACCAATCAATTCTGCATCTAACCGAAACTAGATCTTTTGTCCAATTTTACTCTGTCTTATTCTGTCTTATGCAATCTCAGTCATTTATTTTGCGAGATCCACGTGAATCTCATGTGAACCCACATAAATAAATGGCTGAAATTTATTGGACACAATAAAATACCATAATATTGGACAGAAGATCTGAACTCCATCTAACCCAGCCTGGTTTAACCTTGTTTCATTCTATAAACAAAGTTACATTTGCAACTATTTCCTGTCATTCTTTTGAACTTAAGAAAAGTAAACAACATGTTTTTGTATAATTCCGATTTAAAAGAATTACATGCTCGAAAAATGTTTTTTTTTAAAATCTGTAAACTTGTAAGGATCGTTTCCAAAATAAGATTGTTATCTTCTCAGCTTCCAAGGTGCTTCAGGAAAAGAGTTGCAAGGTTGTGTTACTGCTGCGCCTGGAACGTTTTTGTCTGCGGAATTTCCAAGCAGAAACAGAGAGCATTTCCGTTTCCCTCCATCTGAATATAAGGCATTTATCATTTTTATCGAATGAGCATAAACTCCCATTTGCAGAGTTCTTAAGCATCAGTTCTGCTTGATAGAAAGCTGACATGCTAAGTTCCTTCTCCACCATTGAAAATTTCGTGAAGTAGACCCTCCAATCCTCCATCTTCATGTGCTTGAAAGCTCTCTTGTCATCGTCAGCTGCTACAACATCCAGGATTTCCTGTCCCAAGCAATCTTCCAAAACATTCCTGCATGAATCTGCCCTTTCCGTGCAAATGTCAAGTCCATCGAAACAGGCACTGTAGAAGTGAAGTGACTCATGAAACCGATCTATAAATATCGGCGAATTGTGATTTGCCTCAAAATCAATGAACACCATCACTCGTGGCTTTAGATTTCTGAGCACTCCCATCAGAGATTCCAGCCCGTTGGTTTCTGCTACTACAATGTTCCTCAGGATAGCCCAGAAGTAGATTGCAACAGCTTCATCTTCGTTTAGCTCCAGCATATCTTCTTTGAGTTTTGAAATGCTCGTAACCATGACTGTTTTGAACTCGAACGGTATGTTGTAGGTCTCAGCGAAATCTGCTAGCCTCCTACCTGTTGCTTCGATCCTGTCTTTTGATGTTGTTCCTACTGCAGTTATCTTTAGAAGCTCAACTGGTCGGTCAGTTCTAGTTGCAAGAGCTTGCATTAGAACTGTACAATGCTCTCCACTTCTGATTGCTAGATCAATGAAATGAACTTTTTTAGCTGCCCCCAGATTTTCTACAACTGCTTGGATTGCGGTGAACTGAGTCACTTTAACGTAGGGAAGCTGCAGAGAACAAGCTGCAAGAGCAGGATTCAGACCTACTGATGTCTGTTCAGGATGCAATATCTGTCCTCTACTTTCCCGGCCCTTGGAGATCACAATACCTGATTCTTTATCAATCCTCTCCTGAAGAGCTCTTGAAAAGTAATAAACAACTCTTTGTACTGCATTTCCTAAGTTTGAGGACAAGAAATGACACAAGCTCAGGAACTTGGTTGCTTCATCTAGTTGTTTTTCACAATATTTGTGCGTAGAAGCTACAAGAAGAAGTGCAAGTTCCACATCTTTGATCTCCTCGTCGGAGAGAACTGGCCGAGAAGCAGCAGCATCAAACAACTGTTTAAGAGTAGAGATCTCAATGCTTTGCTTGGAAGAAAGTTGTCTGAAACTCTGTCTAGCTACTCTCATCACTTCTTGAGTTGATAATCTGTTAATGGCATTGGCAGCCATGGATCAAGTGTAGAAAAGCTTGTATTTCTCTACCCTTTCCTTGACCCCTGAAATTCTCCTGCAGACACCCTCTGCATCACTTTCTCAAGAACTTCCATGGAAAAAAAGGATCATTTCTCAAGAAGATTGTGCGGGGCAAGACGGAGCCAGATTTAAATTCTTGTCATTATCACGATATACCTTACTTTCAGTGCAGTTCTCAATAAGAATATGCACAAACTCGAAAATAGCTAGTTCAGAAATTAATTAATAATCTTGTAACCTTTTATCTCTCCGTCATTTTCTCGATATGAAATTGTGATACCTTTTGTGTAGGATTTCCCACCTATTTTTTATCTCCATCAGAAACTAAGAAGTCCAAGCTTTGCAGGAATCGAACTAGCCTGCAGTTGTTTAATCAGCCGGCAAGTGCCAGATGCAAGTGTTAGGACTAGATCTAGAACATTAAATTTTGACAGAAACTACTATTTTGGCACATGTAGTTTGTCTTCATGTCAAAAATAAGAATCTCTACCTAGTAGCCGGCATTAGCATACAAAACCAAAACAGAAAGAGGCTTCTTCTGAAACCTGAAGACAGATGCATAGAAATTGACTTGGAGTTGTTACTACATTGATACTAACATAGTGAACTCTCAGAGGGAAAGTACAAAAAGGCCGATTTGATTCTTTACAAAAGAAACTGGTTTGATCCTTTCTACTACCGAATAATGTCAATTTGCAGTATTTGAAATTTCATGGTTTTGTGAGAATCCTTCGTTATGCTGAAAAATCAAAAGAACCAGCCTTTTCTGATATCTATTTACAGCTAATCACAGAGATGAAAAACATCAGAAGAAAGCATAAAGCAAAGTTGTTCTTCGTTACATAAATCCAAAGCATTTAGTGATTCCAGGAGATTGAAGAGCATCAAATTGGTTCAGAAAGTCATCTATTTGGACTAACAGCTGGATAAAGGAAAAGGAGTAAAGGGTTTTGATGAGGTTTTTGTCTCATTAATTATATTCTTCTTACGTTCCTTGTTTAGGTTGTTGTCACTTATGGCAAGACAAGGATCGGACTTTTCTTTGATTAATAATACCATGTCACGAAATTTATGTGATGAATGAATCTTCGAATTCAATTTTTTCATTTAGTTATTGAAGTAAGGAAGAATTTGTGCAAAAAAAAAAAAGAAACTTTCTTATATTAGTCTCTTTTAAAATATTTATTGGCTAATAATACCTATCTATTTTTAAAATTTTTAAATTTTATAAATTAAAATTTAATATTAACATTTATATGAAACAAATATAGTAATGATATTAAAATTTATTTTTATTCAATAAAAAAAAAATTTATAATATAAAAGCCTTTAGTAAACTTACTACTAAATTCTAATATGTTAAAGATTGATTTACAAATATTAGTAATAATTTTTAACATATTAACGCCTGAATGTTAAAAATTATTATTTCTTAATTTAGTTAAAAAGGTATTTGATGGTTATTAATTCTTCTTCAATTAGTTAAAAAGGTATTTCATGGTTAAGAGTCAGGGCGTAGTTAGTTTGCGTGGGAGAATGGTAATAAGAATGTGAATGAATATAGTGAAGGATGAGAATGGATGTTATAATTATAATTATGATAGTTAGTTAAGAGGAATGCAGGATTACCATTCCCATTAATAGTGTTGGTTTGTAAAAAATATTAAGAAATAAAATTTATTATATATTAATTAACTACAT
>JANIPN010000219.1:90251382-90261833 GCA_027478595.1 Erythroxylum anguifugum
ATTTAAAGGTTAGCTAACAGTAGGGCCTCCTGTGCTTTATAATACATGGGCCAAGCCTACCCATCATAGCAGGCCCAATGACACGTTAAAGAGAGAATTACCATTGACATCAAATTAATCGGGGTTTGTACACAATTATGTTTATTATGCGAGTCCACAATAATGACAAAATTCTATCATTTCCTTCTTCCCATTTTACGATGAGTGTATGATCGACATTACTCTGGTTGTAACCAAACTCCTTCATAGTGATTGTAAGCTTGTTGAACCAAGCTTGTGGTAATTGCGTCAGTCCGTAGAGTGACTTTTGGAGCCTACACACTTTATCTTTGAGTATTCTTGAGCACTCAACTCCTTCTGGGTTGTCCATGTATACCTCTTCCTTTAATTCCCCATTCAAAAATGCATTCTTTACGTCTAGTTATTGAAGAGTCCAATCTCTATTTTCAGCAACTGAGAGTATGATTCGAACGGTGTTCATCTTCGCAACAGGAGTGAAAGTCTCATCGTAATCCACTATTCTCTTTCCTTTAGGTAGAGACACTAACTCCCACGTATCATTTTTCTATAAGGCCTTCAGTTCTTTGTTAATTACTTCCTTCCATTTCGAGTCATTCAATGCTTTTTGTACAGTCGTGGGTATACGAATATTATAGATCCCACCAGTTCTTGTGACATCAGAGGTTGAAGTGTAGCTGCATATGAGGTACTTGCTTCTTGCCTTCAGATCAGGTTCATACTACCTCTTTGGCACACCCTTCATTATTCTTTACGAGGTTTTGAAATTTTGGTCATTTGCCATGGAGTATGACTCCATCATGATAGAAGCAACTTTATCTTCCTGTTGCTACTGAAGATCCCCACCTACACATGGTTCAACGCATGGTGATATATCACAAGAAGATTCAGATTAAGTATTTACCAGTGGTGGCGCCTCCAAGTTCTGGGCTAGGGGACATTTGAGGAGGATCCTTCAGCTAGTGGTGCAGGCTCAGACGTAGGCAATCTTAGGTTTATTCGTTCTTCTAGGAAGCTTGGTGTACTACACATATGAGTTCCACCTTCTCTAAGTATTGTTTGAAGCTCTGCAAGCTTTGCAAGTTTGTGTTCAACGTCCTCCATACTTCCCGTCTCATTTGCCACATCTTTCTCCCCCTGAAGGGAAGTATTAGGAGTGATGTAATATCGCTCAGATTCAACGAAGGTGACGTCCAAAGTAGTGTAGAGTTTGTGAGCCTTTAGGTCATAGCACCTGTAACCTTTATGGAATTATGAGTAGTCAACAAAAACTCACTTTAGAACACGTGGATCCAGTTTGCCCCATAGATGTTGAGGGATGTGGACGTAAGTTGTGCAACCTAAAATACGTGGTTCTAGGTTAGGCATGTGCAGAATCTCTAATAGAGACTGCAACTTTTGCTGTGGAGTTTGGAAATCCTGGGAGCTGGAGGGAACTCGATTTATCAAATAAGTATCAGATTTCATAGCCTCTCCCTAATAGGTTCGAGGCATATTTATACCAAAAAGTGAGGCACAAACCACTTCAAGGAGTTGATGATTCTTATGTTCAGCTAATTCGTTTTGTTAAGGAGTGTAAGAGTATAAGATTTGGTGCTTAATTCCATGGTCACAAGCAAATTCAGCCATCATAGAGTTTACATATTCTGTTCCATTATCTGTTTGCAATATCCTAATATTTCATTTATACTGCACTTGGACCATGATGATGATGATGATGACTTGCACCATTTTATAAAATTCCTGAAAGGCTGGGAAAGCATCACTTTTGTTCTTAAGTAAAGAAATCCTCACCATTATGGTACATTCATTAATAAAAGTGATAAAATAACAAGCATTCGATAAGGTGGATACAGACGCAGGCCCCAAACATTAGAATGAATGACCATAAAAGGTTCGTTACTTATATTCATACTATGTGCATAATAAATAGGATGACTCTTTTCAAGTTTACAAGTTCACAATGAAAATTGGAATTATTCACCCTAGAACAAAAACTAGGCTTCAATTTCTTGAGATACCTAAAAGAAGGATGACCTAAGTGATGATGCCCTAGCCACATATCTGCTTCAGTTTTATTCTTAACCACTTTATTTGCCCGTATTGATTCACTTGGTTCTAGATCCAGATAATAAAGATTGCTTCGTCTAACATCATAGACGATGATCCTCTGAGTTAGAATGTCATAGAATACACAAAAAAAGGCCAAAATGTTACTGTGCACGATAACGTAGTAGTGATTCGACTTACAGACATCAAATTATAATCTAGTGATGGAATAAGAAGAACCGTATCCATTGTTATATTATTAGAGATGTGACATGAGCCCTGCCCTTCGATACCTGTCTCACCTTCATTTGTTGTGGATACGTGTGACTTTGAATGAGGTTGCACTCATGCTAATAGTTTGACATCATTCGTCATATGGTCTGAGGTACCAGAGTCAATAATCCATTTGTTATGTGAGAACAAAAAACTTTCCTTATCGGTCACACTCTGAAGAACTACATTGGCAGTTGGGCTTCTTGAGTCAGGCTCAGGTGCAGTACAGTTAGGTCTGTCGTTAGAGTGAGCATTCATGGCTTTTGGGTTGATCTTTCTCTTGGGCTTCTCAAAGAAATCCCACCGTTCAGGGTAGCCAAATGAGTTGGTAGCATTTTTGCTTTGAGTGGCCTATCTGGCCACAGTAAGAACATGTTAGAGATTCATTCTTTAGGCCCTTCGGCTTCAAAGTTCCAAGGTTAAGCCCCTGGTGTGTTTGTTTTGCAAGAAGAACAGTACTATCAACTAGTGCCCGATCACTATTCATTACTTGACATTGTTGAGTTCTCTCCAAACGTATGCATACGTTCTTTTCAAATCAAGTCGAGCTTCCTTTCGGAGTATCTCGTTGCGCACTTGATCAAATTCAGGGTCAAGTCTTGCAAGGAAGATACGAACATGTAACTTTGTCATTGTAGCATATACCTGTACTACATTTGGGACCGTCTCTACTTGTTCTCTGGTGCGGTGGATGATCTCTTGGAAGATTGCAACCAATTCATTGTAATACATAGAGAGCGGTCTTCCATTCTGCTTCGTTGTAAATGACTTCTTGTTGAGTTCGAAGATCACAGTTTCATCTCTAGAATCATAAAACGTACGAGAAAGGGCATCCCATATATCCTTTGTAGTAGGCAATCAGATAAAACGGTGGATAAGGATCGGACTCATGGCTTCAATAAGCCAACTACAGACTTTCTGGTTGTCAGTGATCCAAGTGGCCAATTCGAAGTCTCCTTCGTTCGGTTTCTTCGCAGCTCCAGTCAAATATCCAAAATTGTTGCATGCGGTGATTCGCATCTCTATGAGTTAGGACCATAAGAGGTAATTAGTTTCGTCAAGGATGATGGTGACGGGGAAAAGGAGAATTATCGTGATTCATGATGAAGGGTTGAGGGGTACTGTTGACTGTTTCTTTGGACATGGTGTTATGTTTACAAAGTTCAGATGTAAGGTATTTCGGTACAGGATTGGTTTGGGGTATGCTCTGATACCATGTAGGATTTTAGGATAAAAGATACCTATTCATTCTCATTGAGTTCAGTATATATACACGAGTAGCACAACGGAATATATGGATCTACCAATCATATCTAATGATTCTAAATCTACCAGTTAGTTAGTATCTAATAATATACAATAATAGCTAGATGAATTGAGACTGGAAAAAATATTATTTTCGTATAATTAATTAAAATAATATCATTTTAGTTAAATAATTTGAATTGATTTAAGTCAGATTAAATTGTCCCTCTTAATTTTAAAATTTACTGAAATCAATTTAAGTAATGTTTACTAATTTTAATTATGTTTTACCTAATTTTTAATGCATTTTAACTATTTTTAAAGTTAAAATAAATGATAATTTATTTATCGCAAATTACTCTTCCAGGAGCTATTACTTACTAATGATTCTATACAATTTGGAACTCTTTCCTCAAGATCGAGAAAGCTGTGAAATAAATTACTAAAATAAACATAAAAATCATTTATTTAATAATATAAGACATCTAGCTAATTAAATCTATTAAAAATATTGGTAAGAAACTATAAATCATAAAAAAAAAGCCGTTCCCTGAAACAAATTTCAAAGATTAAATGGACAAACATGATGTTGGCGCTTATGAGTTGGAAGCAATCTCGAGACAACCGAACAAACAATGTTTGTATGGAGTTTTAGAACTGTCAAGACTTTTATGATGATAAATTTCAAAATATTAAATTAATTACTTTTTAAAAATTATTACATTGTTTTTAAAATTGAACCGGAATTTAAACCAGTAAGACAAGAGATTTAAGGTTTAAAAGGTTCAACCGGTATTAAAACATTATAACAATGACTAAAGATTTAATAAAATTAAAGAATTTAAAATATAATTGAGAGAGATTGTGTAATCTATTAAAAAAAGTGAAGTCTAATTAAAGAAAGAGATTAAACAACAACAACAACAATGCCTAGTAAAAATTTTACTGAAACGTAGAGTCTGAGAAGGTCTAATAGTACGTAACCTTAGCCCTAATAATTAAAGAAATGTCCTACATGAATAGAAAAAGGAAAGGAAAAGAAAACAAATTGTTAAATGAAAATTAATTAATTAATTTTAATTTATAATAACTTATTCATTTATAAAAATTGGCCGATATATAAACTAATCATTTTTTAATAACAGGAGTTATTAATATAAATCAAATATAAAAGTTGAAATTGAACCAAAAAATTAAACAGTTCAACACTTTTATAATTAAACAAATTGAACCAGTTAAAATTTTTAATCGTTGTGTAATACTGTTCATTATGCATGTAATGTGTGTCGGATTGAACCTAATTAGTTATGGAAGTTGTTATAATTGAATAGATTTTGACCCGAGAATATTTTTTAGATTAAAGACAAATTCTTACTCTCTCTGTCTTTTTTTTTTCACTTTGCTTTTCTCGTTTATGAGTATCAAAATACTTTTTAAAATAATTGTTTGATTTACTTTTTGTTCAATCCTAATGAAATTGATGCTTTTTTTCTCTTGAAATATTATGCCTAAAATCCTTTAAATCTAAAGTTAAGAATGTAACAATTTTATCATGTCATGAGCAAGTAATTGAAATTGAGCCTTGATATATCATTTCATGGTTTTATGAACTAGGTGAGCAATCAATTAGGCTAAACAACGTGTAGACAAGTTGACCCGAGCCTGGAGTTGAAAATTGTGAGACAAGTTTGATTTGATATGATTCAAACCTAAATTTAAAAAATGATTAAGATTAGATTTTAATTATAGAAATGTTTAATATTGACCTATATATATATATATATATTTACTATTTAGTCATGTTTAAATTAAGCTTAAAAACGACTCAAAATAAAAATGTCTAAATTTAACTTAATAAATATATTTAAACTTTTATAATATGTTTGAAATCTAAACATATTAAATTTTAAAAAACTTTGATCCAAAACAATCTATTACTATTTTGATTAGATTTAAACTCAAATTAAAAAAATAAGATTAATTAAGATTAGACTTTAAGTATAGACCTATAATATTGGCCTAATATATGTATATATATAATTAATTAATTTGAACATGCTCAAGTTGGCCAATTTTTTTGGGTTTGAAAAGATTTTGATCCAAACCAATCAAACTCAAAATTTTTAAAAAATTTAAGGTTAAGATTATATTTTAAATATAGAAAGACCTAATATTAGCCATATATATAATTAACTGTGATTCTTAATTTTTATTTTTGATAAATTATTTCAATCATGTTTAAGTTAAGTTTACGAACAACTCAAATAAAATATAACCTAATAAATATATTTAAACTTTTATATTATTTCCAAAGTTTGAATACAATCTAAGTTAAGTTTTGTCAATTTTTTTATTTAATTCAAAATTTAAAAGACTTTAATCCAACCCGAAGTATTATTATTCTTAAATTAGGTTTTTTGCCATTCAAGCAACATGTACAAGGTATTATTACATATATTTTTTATATAAAACATCATCATTAGAACTTTCAATCTTTGTAATACTACAACATGGAGTTTAGATTTTCTGTCCAATGTTATGGTGTTTTATTGTGTCCAATAGATTTTAGTCATTTATTTACATGGGTCTCGAATGGGTCCGCGTGATCCCACAAAATGAATTGCTGAAATTTCACGAAACAGAATAAAACTAGACGGAAGATTTGGATTCTACGACATGCACCATCTGAGTTTCTTCTCTATTTATTATTACCAGAACGATAAACTTCAACGTGACTTCCAAATAGATAGAGAAATCAATGGTGTTCCCTTCCAACCTATAAGCAAGCTATTCTGGTTCTTATCAAGTGTATATGAACTCCCACAAGGAAATTTCTGGAGCAACACACTAGCTTGGTACATGAAGGACGTGCTTAGCTCTGTGTCGACCATCCCAAAACGAGCAAGGAATGCCCTCCAAACATCGATCGTCACATGTCGAATCTTCCTCTGCACTCCTTCAGTGGCCACCATGTTAGCCATTCCATAACCAAAAACTGATTCCATCTCCATCCTGTGTGCACAGTCTCGTTCCATGGAGGCATCAAAGCAATCAAACCATGTACCGAAGAAGAAAAGAGCTTCAACGAAACGATTAACGAAAGACAATGAGTTGTTTCTCGCTTCAACTTCTACAACCACCATAACACGAGGTTTCAGGTTCCTGACCACCTTCATTAGAACCTCCAGACGGTTTGGCTGCTGGATCAGACTCCTCAGTCCGAACTCAGAGTATACAACAATGGTTTCATCATCACGAGTGTCGAACATGCCTTGTTTGAGATCAAGCATGTCTGCTACTACAACTAGGTTGATACAGAAAGGTATGTTCTCCGACTCGGCAAAGGTCTTTAGCCTCTTGCATGCGTTCTCAACCAAGTCCTTGTAAGAATCAGTTGCAACTGCAGTTATCTTGAGGAGCTCAATACTGCATCTGCCTTGTGGCACAAAAGAATGCATGAATGAAATCCACTGAACTCCAGTTCTGATAAACAAATCTATGATGTGAATCCTTTTTGAATTGGCTACGTTTTCTATGATTTCTTGAGTCCCAAGAGCGTGTACCAATTCGCTGAAGGGCATTCTTTCACGGATTGCGAGCGTGCTGGGGGTCGCAATCATTAATGACCGATTCATATCAAGTTCTTCCTGTTTGGTTTGGTCATCTGCTGCTGCTCTTCCTGTTTCTCGATCAATTCTCTGTCTAAGAGCTTGAGAGAAATAGTAAACAAGACGTTCAACTGGATTCCCTGTCTTAGAGCACAAGAAATCGCATTGAGTGAGCAATCTGTTTGCACGTTCAAACTGCTGATTCCCAGCTTTCTCTGCAGAAGCAAGGAGGAGCTGCACAAGCTCCACACATTTTGATTCTTCATATAGGTGTGGAAATGGAAGGCAATAACTGTGGGAATTGTTAGGCATCAAGTCAATATCAGTAGTTCCTCCTGAAACAGATTGGATGAATTTTGTTGCTGCTATTCTTATGAGCTCTAACGTTGAACCTGGAAGGAATCCAGATAGCATTCCAGGGCTTTGTTCAATAATCATCTTGCTCTGAGACGACCCATAACTCTCACTGACCAGCTTTTGCGTCCCATGATCAGGAATATCCCCAGTTCCCACAGGGATAACACCAACCTGTGCTATTTCTTCCAAACATGCTTGAAGTGGCGGCGAAAGAATGTCGAATCTTTGGCCAGCAATTAATCCACATCCTAAATATGCTTGTTGCTGTTCTTCAAGCTTTTGGTGCTTGGAGAAATGATCCTCCATCGTCTCATACTGGTAGAACCTGAAACCAACGTTTCCGTACTCTGCAAAGGAGTCCTGAAATCCATGGAAATGACTCCTGGAACTCGGAATTTGATTAACTCCACGAAGATCCAAATCCCCAGATGGAGAAACCCCATTCAGATTGGCTTCCAAACCCCGGTTGGTATACATCAGTGACAGATAGACGAGAAACCTCAGTGACAGATCGACAATAGCTCAGAGATCATCTGCTGAACTTCTTAAATCATCCGAAACTTCAAAGTGTTACCTTGTGTTGTGTCCCTCTGATAGGAGACGTTACAAACAAACCAGTCTCCATTCTGTGGCTCCCAATGATTGGATCATCATTGGTTTGTTATTTGCAGATAACACGTAATGAGATTTGACAGGTGGGACATGCACGTATATTTTTAGGACATGAAGACGAATTGAACGTTCAGGCTTATATGGCATCAGGATTCGGACAAATGGACAGGTTTTTCCGTTCTGGAGACCGGAGTACCTGACCCATATGTTACCAACTGCATTGTAAGAATTGAAAGTTGCTTCCATTTTTTAAAACATTTGGTGCTTCCAATTCATCATAAATGCCAATGGAGTAACGAGTACTCCAATGGTGATGTCCGGTCAAACCGTTTCCGTCCATATTAATTAGTTTATTATGGGCCGGCAAGGATTTGTCTTTGAAAAGGCCAGTGGGGAAATCTGAGTAAAAGAAACTCTAGTTTGACGTTTGACGTTTGATGCGTATCTGTCGCTAAACGATAATGCCGGCGGTCTAGTTAATGGAAAGATGCCTTTCATTGGGCTACATGTTTTGTTGGTATTGAACTGTAGAGCCGACCATGAGTAGGATTACAATTTTTCAACAATAAAATGTGCTCCCATGAGTTAGGCTCAAATTAAACACTGATGGTGCGTGTAATCGGGCCTTGTTTGTTGCTATCACAGGTAGTCTTTTTCAGGATAGCAACGGCAATTGACGGGGTGGATTTACTTAAAATCTTAGCTGTTGCACTCCTGTCTCAACGGAATTCTAGGGAGTCTATACTGGATTGACCCTCGCGTGGAACTTGGGGTTTCGCCGGATCGAGGTTGAAGTAGATTTCACAGCGGTAATCGATATACTATCCTCCTCAGAGCACCGAGCCAGATCCCACAACTCTATAATCCTCGGCATTCATGAACTGTTTAATAAAAATTTGACTGTTGTTCATCGCCATATCTATCGAAAAAGCAACAGATGCGCAGACTGACTTGCAAAGTATGCGGGTCATTTTAATGTTGGCGTCACTTATTTTAACACTATATTTATAGGGTGTCGTATGATTCTATTAAAAGATTTATTAGAAATCTATTTCTCTCGTCTAGTGGTGCAATTTTAGTTTAGCTTTCTTTTTAAAAAAATAAAATAAAATGTGCCTATACAGTTTGTATATATATACACCTGTGTGTATTTTATTAAAATGATTTGAGTAGATACAAATAATGTCTCATGGTTGAATTCGTGTATATATATATATAGGATGTGTGCGCGTATAGATATAATGACTGTACGTTGGGTGTGGCATATGGTGGGCTTAAAAAATCCGTTCAAGCATTAAACCAGCTTGTAGCCTAACAAAGAATTTCATTACCTTAAGACTGTTATAGTTACGACTACTGTTTACTGTAACTTCGGTCGTCCACTCCCCTATCATCGGGTCACAACTTCCTTCCTAAACTTTGGCCACTAGGCAGGCATAAGTTCCTCTGTCTACGGCTATCCTGTCTTACTCTGTTTAATAACACAACGATGTCGCTTTTTAATTAAATGGGCAGACACTTGTAAACTTGGATAGACAGAGGATGGGACCCACCTACAAACGCCAATCGCGCAGCCGAATCCAAAGCTAACTTTGAAAATCCAAAGTCATTTTGGTATTAGACAGCGTTAATCCAAAGCCAAATCCAAAACAAATTTTTTTGTAATTTGGTTTTATCGTTACTTTTATTAAGAACAAAAATTAATAATAATCAAGAATTTTTTAATTATTTATTATTATTGACATTATTAATAATATTACTAATTATTAAGATTTAACTGTTTATTATTATTATATTATAATAACCGTTAAATATTAAAATTAAATTACTTATTATTATTAAATTTATTGCAAATCAATTATTAAATTAATTAAAATTATTATTAAATTCATTGTTAATAATTTTATTATTAATTTTGTTATATTTATTATAATAATTTAACTGATATTATTATCAGTTATTATTAACAACTTATCATTATTATAATAACTTTTCATTATTATAATAATTTAACTGTTTTAACAACAATTGAGAAGTATTTTCAACTATTATTATTATCATTATCATACTATTTGTTATAATAACTAATGTTCTTCTCATTATTATTAACTTTATTATTCTGATTTAATTTTTATTCCTTACAATTTAATAATAGTCACATAAATATTATTTAATATCGTTAATAAATAAATAAGTTAATAAATATCAAAACTTTAATCATTCTTATTAAAATAATCATTCTTATCATATTTAAAAATAATTAAAATAATAAGAATAATTAAAGAAACA
>JANIPN010000219.1:90261933-90274082 GCA_027478595.1 Erythroxylum anguifugum
TTGTTTAATATACTTTAAATAATATTTATATCCATAAATAATTTTTATTACAAAATAAAATATAGTTAAAATTAAAAGTGCTTTTTATTTTTATGTTGCCAAACAGTCTACTGTATGAAGCTCTTTCACAAAAACGCTTTTTTAATGACAACCAAACATTCAACTAGCTTCTTAGAAAAGTTTTTCTCAGAAAAGATCTAAAAAAAACTCTACTACTAAAAGTTCTACTGGTATAAGCCCAACTAAACATAGGCTAAGTGTCATTTGAAATTAAGACTTGATATAATAATTTGAAGAGACAAAATTTAAAAATATAATTAGCTATTTAGTTGTACATTACTTGGTTATTATATTGTTTCATTCAATATACTAATGGTCTGCAAAATTTTAAATTAAATGTATTAATAGAATAATTTTCTATTATATCTCATCATAGTGCACTTCTCCTATAATTTCTTCATGTTTATTAAATATATAATCTTATTTCTCCTTTATTTTCCATTACCTTGTTTTCATTATTAATCAAAAACCAAAGTTTAATTTAGTAAGATCATACATACCTTTCTTAGATATTCTACAAATTATAAACATAATTAATTTTGGTAAGTTTTAAATAACTCTAAATCTTTATTACAATCTTAAATAGAAAAAGTAGGCATATACAATATTATGGTAAATTTTTTCTACTTTATTATAATGTTTTTTCTTACTCTCTTTTACAACTTAATAATAGATATTATAAGTAAATCTTAAATGATAAAAATACTAAAAATAAATTTAATTACTTTATCAAATATTTTGCATTGTGTATAATTTTTATTTTATTAAGATTAAAAAATAATACTCTATCGAAGTTATTATCTTTTTTTCTTCTAAACAACTTTACAAGTACATGTAAAAATGTAAAGAATCTAGTAAAGACAAGTTACAATAGTGAAGCAATGGTGATTGAAATCAAATTGGTCTCGAGCTCCTACACACATTAATACTTGATATGTGCAATACTACGTTATATATTACTTGGACTATTATTTCCAAATTCTACTAAAATCCCTTCTAATCTAATCGTATCGGAAGACTGAAATAAGAATAAGTGAACACTAGACTAGAAAATCGTTTAAAACATGGTTTGATACATCACTTAACTAA
Organism: Erythroxylum anguifugum; assembly: GCA_027478595.1. NCBI lineage: Eukaryota > Viridiplantae > Streptophyta > Magnoliopsida > Malpighiales > Erythroxylaceae > Erythroxylum > Erythroxylum anguifugum. Next base: position 90,263,083 of record JANIPN010000219.1, read on the forward strand.
GGAAACAATGGCAAGGCAATTGCTGGCCATCATAGTAAGTTTATAATCATAATTTCCCAGTGGATTCTTCTGAGTAAAACCTTTATCACACGTCCCATAATCGACCAACGCAGCGTTTAACAAGCTATTGATGGTGCCAGTGTCACGAAGTGGAATGGCTTCAAGTGCACTCTGAAGATTACTCAAAGCATCATCGTAGAAGTCACTGCAATCCTCAAGACCGGCGGATATTTTAGGTGGAGTTTTGGGTGCAGTTGCGAGTTTTGTTGCTGCAGTAATGGCGAAGTTGGTTATATGAATGGTTGCGTTTATAGACATTTCGAGTATGGAAATGGGGTCTGTTTCGCCATTGAAGAAAGGGGTGATTGAGGACATGCATAGACGAGGGTAATCAGTCGAATCACACAGCTTTTTGACTTCAGGATTTTCTGTTGCAGATGGTGAACCATCAGCGTCAGCCTCCTGGATGATACTATCTGGATTCTTCAGGATTTCTGATATGGGACTCAGGAACAATGTGTTCAGACTTTTCGCAAATGGACTAGGAGCCTCTGTAGGACTACTTTCAGGAACTGAACCTGAAGGTGAAAGATCATATGTTGGGGAGTAAGCATCTGAAGGTGAGGTATCGTACGATGGAGTAGGACCTTGGATTGGACTTGATGGAGGATATGCAATTGAAGGTGATGGTGAAATATCAGATATTGGAGTATGAGCTTGGATAGGACTCGTTGGAGGATATGCAATTGAAGGTGATGGTGAAAGATCAGATGTTGGAGTATGAGCTTGGATAGGACTAGTTGGAGGATATGCAATTGAAGGTGATTGTGAAATATCGGATGTTGGAGTAAGAGCTCGGATAGGACTAATTGGAGAGTCTGCATCTGAAGGTGAAAGATCAGATGTTGGAGCGGGAGCTTGGACAGGACTAGTTGGAGAGTATGCACCTGAAGGTGAAATATCGGATGGAGGTGAAGAAAATACTTGACCTTCAGGCGAAGGACCGGGTGATTGGAGAGAGCGAACAGGATGCAGTTGCGGCGAGGAGGACGGAGACAGACAAGGCGATCGGGCGGCGCAGCCTGGTGAGGGTACAGCTGCGAAATTTAGGAGAGTGAGAATGGTTGAGGCAACAAGAAGTTTCTTCTGATGATGTTTTGGCTCCATAGCTTTTAACTCTGTTATGCTTTATGGTATGGTATGGTTAAAGAAGAACAGAAAGAAACAGAGAAGGGGCTCATAATAGTCTCAAGGCATCTTAAAACTTGGAGTTGGAGGTGTCTATCTAATCCACAACAAGAAGTAGGTGTCCTAGAAAATAGGATAACCGTCAAATTTCCCTCCAGTGCGAGAATTACTGGCCATAGCATGTTTCTGTTACTGTTTTGGCATTGTTTCTCGGAGCTAAAGAATGGTCCTAAGCTCACTTCACTCAATTACCAATCAACTCCTTTTCAGGCTTCTCAGTCCGAAAGGTCATGCGTTGTCAATTGGTTGGACCGAATGCACCACACAAAAGTTCCTAAATTTAAGTCAAAAATATCTATTTAAATTTGAAATAATCGAACCATTTAAGGTATGATTTCATGTGAAACTCAGATTAAACATAGTTTAACTTGTTTAACTCTAGATCGGATTGATATATTTTTTTTTTATTAGAGGGAAACTGCCAGAGCAAGTTACAAAACAGATCGGGAGAAACTGATCCCCAACATATCCTCAAAAAGGATACGTTGGCACCCTAGAGGTGCAATAGTGAAGTAGGTTACATCAATATTAAAATGTACCGCCTGGGTGGCAAATCAGTCAACACATCTATTGCTCTCTCGATAAACATGCGGATGAACAACAGACTAGTTACGGGTAAACAGTTCGTGAATGTCTGTTACAATAGGGTTAGTCGCCTGCGTGCGGTGAGTTGAGGAAGAGAGGAGCTGGTGCACCGCAAGCGAATCCACTTCCAGCTCTATTTTGATATAGGATTGATGATGGGTTAAATTGAGTCGTCTTAGTTTTGAAAACTCGAAAAATATATATTATTGTATTTAATTTTAAATTGGGTTAATTAAGTTTTTTTATAATTAATAGGTAAAAAACCTTTATGAAAATTAAGTTTAAATCTAATTAAGTTCTTATCCGGTCATACCCAAACTTAAGGTATGTCATTAACCCGTCAATTGTTAATTGAGATGATATGTCTTCAAGTCTATATAGGATATAAATAAATATATATAGATATTAATATATTAATCACATATTTTGATTAACTCTTTTATATGGTTAATAACTCAAATTAATGATTTAATTTTAATTTAATTTTATGAATTTTACTACACAAAGTTTCTATTTTGTGAAAGTAAGGAAATTAATTATATACAATCTTCTCTTTATAATTTTACAAAAAGAATATTTTCGTAGTTTGATCCACTCACAAAATAGTAACTTTATAGTTATTTGGAAACTCAGCCTTAATTTATGAGTAATAAATCACAAACAAATCATAAAATTGCCATAAAAGTCAATCCGATAAAAAAAAAAGGAATTGCGTACGAAAAATTCAACCCACTATTCTTAAGCACATCTGGGGTTTTCCTTTTCTTTTCCTAAAGACGATGGAGACTAAACGAGAGAACAGAAAACAAAGTACCAATGAGAGTGAGTAAGAGCACCAGAATTGCAACGATCAGAACCAGACGTAACATGGGATTTCTGTGATAGCTACGTATCAATCTCGTCGACCATGGTCTCGTGCCTCTTCCATAACCATACACCTGTTCCAAGAGACCGTCGTAGTATGATTCATTCAGAGTCACCTCCTGACAGATCCTGTCAAAAAATTTAGGCACTTCTTTCTCTGCGGCATCGTAGTTGATGAGAATGTCTCGTTGCTCTAGCAGTTTCACATCTTTCTCATTGCGGATTAAGCTCTTCATGAGAAATGCATAGGAAGTGATGTGCTGCACATTGTCTCTCGAACAATGCTCGAGTTGAATGAGGTTCCTGAACAGACTTTCAGTGTATTGACGGAGTATTATTTGTGGGATTTCAAGGACTTTTTTACCAAACCTTATGTCCAACAAATTCTCCGTCCAGCTTCTCTTGAACTTGATTCCGTTACGTCGGAGCTCTGTTGCACTGTGCTGCTGTCTATCTGACTCGGTTAGTTTCTTCGGCAATTTGGGATATTTTGGAAGGAGACAATGGCCGATTAGGTCAAGTAAATGGTGCCCTTCTTCGTTAAACTTCTCACGATGAAAATTTTGGTCTCCAGGAATCATGTTCTTGAAGAAACGAAAAGCTAGCTCAGGAAGAGAAAAAGTACATTGTTTTGGAATTGGCACCAACTGGAACAATCTCAGAAGAACGAACAGTGGAATCTGGTTTTCTAGCAGAATGAAGTCGCATCTTAGATCAAATAGCATTCCTGCAGTACTGAAGATGAGATCGTTTCGACGTCTCAAACTTTTCATCGAGTACTTCATGAACAATTCGATCAAAAAACATCCATCGATCAACATTATCTTCAGGAACTCATCGCTTGTGAAGTTAGTCTTCTCTGAATAGCATGACACTGCTCTACCCTCCAGCTCTTTCAGGGCTGCAACACAAGCATCCAGGACAGCTTCAAGGTTCGGTTTCCGACTGAGAAGGGCATAAACATACCGCCATTTGTGGTCTTCCATGAAATTGAACTTGTCTTTACCGTGATGATAAGGACCAATCGAAACCATGGCAGGAACGTAAGCTTTCTCATTTGCTTTTAGAAGACTCTCACTGATTTTGCAGATAGAATGTGATGAAGATATGCTTTCCATCTTTCTCCTGATCGAAGTGGCGAGACTCTCATTGATTTCTACGATATGATCTCTCCCTCCACTGTCTCCTGATCCTCCTGATGAAGTAGCTTGTTCCATATCTGATTAATTTAACCTGCAATGTTCATCTTTCTCAATTAAGCTCTGTTTCTGGTCATTAAAGGTGGAGCCGAAAACTTTATTCTCAGATACTTTTATTGTCTTATAAGTAAAACTTTAAAAACAAGTATTCTAATTTATATATAATTAAAATTTAGTCTTTTAATATTAGAATGACAATTTTATTAAAAATTAACAAAATATCGTAATTTTATTTAATTATTAAGAAATTAATTCATCAAAATTTTGTTAAATATTACCAAACAATTTATTGCCAAACTTATTTGATGCTGTTCAAATTGAAAAAAATTACAGATTTTGTTCAATAATTCAATTTAGTAAAAATTGTATATAAATTTATTATCTAAATATAATAACTATTAAAAATATTTTCATATTTAAAAATATCTAAACATAAAAGTATTAGTTTTTTAAATTAACCATTCAATTTTTTTTAGTTTATAATTCTTATATGATAGTGTTGAATATCTCAACCTCCGTCTCTGTAATGAATCGATACAACTCAAAATTTCGCAATACATGGGATAGAGGTTAAAGAAAACATGAATCAGGTAAACTGATATAGTTCCAATGAGTAGTGAATAAGTTTAATAGAACAGAGATAAAACAAAGAAGAGAGTCTTTTACATTACCTGAAGAGCAACGGCAAAGGACGAGCTCAGTTTCTCCAATGGTTTTGTTCTTCAGCCATTGTGGAATTCGTATTGCACTGAGTCTCGAGGTAGGAGTAGCAAAAACCCAGAGGCCACTTATACTCTCAAGATCTGGAGAATCCAAGGTGACTTAGAAAGATTGCTTAATGCAATTAATGGCTGAAGCTAAGAAGGATGCTTTTCAATTTCTTAATCCCAAATACAAGGCATCCAACAGAAAGCATAACTTTGTTCAAAGTTAGGCTGAACTGATTACTTTAAAGTAAATATAAGAATTTCGGTACAGTTCTGTTAGAAACTATAAGCTCGAAGATATGCTTATTTACGGCATTAAAAGTGATGTAATGTAATATCTGAAAGATAGTGATTCTGCTACAATTTTAAGAAAAGAACCAATTGGGTTGGCAAATCGACTCGACTTCGTGAATAAAAGTTTGAACAAATTTTGAAATAATTCGAGTTTAGAAGAGTTGCTTAAATCAAAACTAATTCATATAAATCATAGAGCAATATTAAAATCATATCTATTTCAAATTAATACGAGACAAAAGCATCTTATGTATAATTTCGAAGTATTCAGAATAATTTTTTAAAAAATAAGAATATTTCTATTAATGAAAATATAAATAATTTGAAGCATCGTATCTTTAAAAAAATTAAAAAATAGTTATAAAAGTATAAATGAAAATAATACGAAGCATCAGATTCAAAATTTGATCAACAGAAGTCTAAAGAGAATCCTTTTCTTTATCACTAATTTGCAAACCTTACCATCCCACGTAATCAAAGGGTAGGTCAAGCTTAATACTGATGGTGCCAGCAAGCATTCCTCGCTTTCGGCCTCCACTGGCGGACTTCTCCGGGACAGTGCCGACCATTGGCTCGGGGGTTTCGCTTAGAAGCTTGGATGGTGTTCCGCAATGACAGCAGAGCTCTAGGGAGTCTATACCGGGCTTACTCTTGTGTGGAACCAAGGATTTTGGCGGCTAGAACTGGAGATAGATTCGAAAGCGGTGTTCGATATCCTGTCGTCCGCAGAACGCCGATCCCGGACTCTCAAGCCCATCATCCGGAGCATTCATCTGCTACTTACTAAGAACTAGACTGTTGTTCATCGCCATGTTTATCGAGAAAGCAACAAATGTGCGGACTAGCTTGCTAATTATGCTAGGCAGCTAGCCGACAGAGTTACTTTTTTTGATACCACACCCATCGGGTGCCACGTGATCCTAGTAGAGGATTTATCGGGAATCTGTTTCCCACGTTTCGTTACTTAGATTGTACTAGTCATTCCCTTTTATATATAAAAAAAAGTGATCTTTGGGAGGAAGAAATTGTAATCAGTTTGTCACCACGGAGCCTTTTTACGTGGCGGTACTTTAACTAGTGCATGGTAAGCATGTGATTTGTAATAGATTCAGCATGCAACCTCGACGTCTATTCCAAGCAAGGATCAAGGTGAAAACGATTTAAAAGGGGGGTTGAATAGATATTTGAAACTTTTTCGCAAAGTTCTACAAAAACCAGAAGTTAATACATACAAAACAATCAAACAAATTTAAATGTAAAGAGTAGGGAAGAGAGGCAAACACTGTTTTTATAGAGGGTCGGTGCTAAGACTTACGTCCTCGACCTAAGCTCCCACTTAGGATTTTGGCAAAACACTTTACTACACACTTTTTAGTTCAGTGTGAACTTTTCAACATCACTTGATTTCCGGCTCAAGCTACACCTCACAATCGATCTGTTTTTCGGCACAAATCCTACCTCCCAAGTGATTTTTCTCTAATCACTCAACTCACAATAATCACAATGATAGAAAATTGAAGTTGTAAAGCTAAGTACAGCTGAATACAATATTGAACAAGCTAAGAGCAAATTGAGAGTAAATTGATGGAACTATAGTTGTATGCTTTGCTTTGAACTTCTCTACACGATCCTTTGATGTTCCACAATTTATTTGCGGGCTTCCAGATGTTTTCTAGACGTTGTAGAACTCTTCTAGCAGTTATAGAATGCTCCTAGCCGTTGTAATATGATTTTCTTCCCGTTTGTAATTAATTGATTCGGTCAAATTATGTTCAGTTGCACCTGATAGTCGACTTGTCGAAGTGTGATAGTCGACTAATACATTATAGTCAACTTGTCTCCAAGGAATCAGTCGACTAGTACCAACGTTTTTTATGCGAGTTTCATCTCCGCTCTTTTAATAGTCGACTAATAGTCTGATAGTCGACTAGTTCATTGATCCAATTGACAGGTCTGTTGTCAATAGTCGACTTGCAACGTGCTGGTCGACTTGTCTAAAGCTCCAACTGACAGATCTAATTATTATTAGTCAACTTGCAATATGATGGTCGACTAGTCTTGGCACAACTGACAGATCTCACATAATTTTCAATCTTTATTTGTTGAGATGCTAATTTGAATTTGATATACACGATCTGCACATTGTTTATCTCTTGCCCGTTGATTCTCTCACACAATTTTCAATCTTGATTTGCACAAATCCTTTGTTTGAATTACACTCCAAATACCTGAAATTATTTCTTAACCAATTCTTTAAGTTTTATTATTATCAAAACATACAAGGATTTAATTTGTCAACCTCCATTGGTCTAACACAAGGTCAATCAAGCAAAAGAAGAATAAAGAGAAGACAAAAGTTTAGTATATGGAGATTTTATATATATATATAGTATACAACATAGTTAATATTTTCAATTTTTATATGAATTATAGTTTTTTTATAAATCATAAAATTTTGAATTGGAGAACTCTTCCAAAAATTGACTTATGATTTATATTACTTTTAAAAATGATATAAATATTTTAATTAAAAAAATGATTTTGCATTTCTTCTATTGTAGTTTATATCATGCATAAGTATAATATTGAAAATAATTATTGAATTTAAAAATTTAAAAACTAGAATTTAAATTTAAAATTTAAAATTTTTCTAAGTTAAATAGTCTTGATTGTATTTAAATATTTAAGTTTAATTAATTTAATTAATTTTAAGATTTAATTACATATACTTTAGTAGATTTTTTGCGTTTTGGGTTGGGCCAATCGAAGATTGGTGCTCTGAATTCATTTCCGAGAATAACCCCTGTATTGCCTACTAATTACGAAAGCTTCAAGCTCCAACGACTATTAACTAAAACCGTACTGGACTCCGGGAAAAGAAAAGTATTCGAACAAATAAAGAGGAAAAGAGAAGCTATTTAAAGTCGAGTTTATAAAGAAGCCTTTTGAATTTAAGTGCCCCTTTCTTGTTGCTCGAGTTTTGCAGAATATTCCCTGTGAGCTAGAAGAGAAATGAAATTAAGACAACGCTCTTGTGCGCGCTTTCATTTTCCTGCCAACACTAACCATCTCACTTTAGAATCCGATCCATTTATGAGCTTTGTTCCGTTGAAACTCTAGGTGGTTGGGTTGGTCGGGCTAGGCCCAAGTCCGAACTCAGAACGACACATGGGCCGATCGGCCCGTTCCTCGACGTTGACCTAATTCCTACAAGTATTTTCTATATAAACTCATTACTTCATCATAAAAAAGGTACGACTTTAGAACCCCAGTATTCTTTATTGATAGTCACCAAAAACCCTCACAAAAGACTAACTTCGGCGTCGGAGGGGCCTACCGGCATTCAACCCCCGGTGTGCCTTTATTGTTTTTGCAGGTATCTCTCAGCCAAAGTCAACCAATATCATAAATCCAAGCAACAGTGCCCAACCCGATCAAAATCAGACAGAACCAGTTGGCGCCCACCGTGGGGCCGGACGTCAGGGCACCACGTCCAGAAGCACTCAGATCAGTCAGGCGGCGACAACAAATCCTGATGTAGCCGCTGTCGCGGCACTTGCACTACAACGAATGGGCTTGCGACTACCTGTCGCCCTTCCGTCGCCGCATCATGATCCCCAGACACACCCTCCACTCATCATCCAAAACCCTAGCATAGACGAGTTACTCCCTCAAAACCCGAATAACCAAACGCGATATTCACATCCGCATGATCAACCACAACAATCCAAAAACCAAGATCAAGAAGCGCAGAGCGTGGCCCTAGAGGACAATGCTGGAACTAATTCACATCCTCATATCCAACATCCCCTTAACGCGAATCCTCCTGCACCACCACAAACCTCCCTCACACAAAGACAAATAGAAGAAGCAGCCGATCTACTGATTCGCCAAATCCTACGATCTCAGGCGGAGCAACAACAAACCTCCGCTCGGCCGATAGGCATGATGGTCGATCGCCGTTCTGTTGAATCTCTTAAAAAAATCGTGGACGACCGAATCAATCTGGCTATAAATTCCCGTCTGGATCAACCATCCACACAATACCGCTCTCCTTTCATTCCGGAGATCCTGGATAGCCTTCCAGCGGTCGGTACTAAGATACCAACGCCAGAGAAGTACACAGGAAAGACCGATCCCCTCGACTACCTTAAGCACTTCCAATCGATGATGAACCTGCATTGCATTCCCGATGCTATTCAGTGTAAGGCCTTCTGTACAGCCTTTCAAGAAGGAGTCCGTCGATGGTTCAACAGTCTACCTCCACGTTGTATCACCTGCTTTAAGGATTTTAAGCTGCTATTCTTCAACCAATTTGCTACAAGTAAACGGCCACAGAAGTTCTGATCTTTCTAATCTAGGGTTTTTTATTGAATATGGATGATGTTAAACTAAGTACTGAAAAGTGATGTTTAATATCTGATTTGCTAGATTAGATCTAACTAAAAGAAGATCTAGAAATAGAATTCTTCGTTAGGAGTACTAGAAGAATCCAACAACGTTAATCGGGTTGAATTTGATTTTTGGCCTAGGAAACTAGTTTAAAAATTGGAATCAACACGTTGACTACTTCGAAAGAATTAATTGACTATAGTTAGTTAATGTACTAAATCAGTGATTTATTTCATAAGGAGGTACATGTATTCTTTGTTGGAATGAATTCCTAGAATATTAGCCCAAATTTTGTTTATCGCACATTGCAATTTCTTTAACAACCGAACTTTCATATTTGATTGCTTAGCAAATTTAGAAGGTATAAATTTAGTAATTTGATCTAGTCCTTGTGGATCGACACTTGACTACTGCAACTAAACCTGTGCACTTGCAGAATCTATCATGCTGCAATTAAATTCAATTCAGATCATTCCAAACACCCTGTTAAAGAGTGTTGAAAATTTGTCTCGAATTTTACATTCCAAAAATTAAATTACATCTAAAAAATGTCAATTTATACTTTTGACTAATTAAAGTTGTGATATATTTTTATGAATCTTAAAATCTTTACTTTGTTTATATACTTTGAAATTTAACTTTATTTGATTATTTAAAATATAATATTAGCTTATCACTTTTTTAAAAACATGTTATCAATTTATTTGAAGGGATAATCAATATTAAGAGCTGAATATTTTGAAAATCTTTCAATTTAATGTTTAAGTTTTTAAAATTTTCAATTGGATTATCTTCCTTTAAAAACTTTAATAATCCAGTTCACAAAACATCAACTTTTGCAGATGTGATTATTAAATTACATCTACATCCATATTTAATAGAGATATTGCATATTTAAAAATAACTATTTAAATTGCATCGTTAAATTTTAAAAAGTTAATCACTCAATTAAAAATTTTAAAAATTTGGACTATTAATTGACAAATTTTTAAAAATTTTGGCACTTTTAAATTTATTATCTCTTAATTGAATAATATGTTAGTCTGTTTTTGGTTCACACGTATGATTTAGGATTATATTCCTTGATCTGCTGCGCTTACGTGTGAGTAGTCATCCATAAACTTTAATTCTAAAAGTTATGGAGTTTGCCTACCAAAATTTATAAAGTAAATATGTGTATATATCGTAATTACCTAACTAAATCCAATTACTACTACCACCAATTAAATAAAAATTGAAAGAGTTAAGGATGACAATTAAGCTCGGACTCAGTCGGTCCCACCCCGCTCTTGCTTGAGGTCAATGGTTTAAATCCAAATAAATTGAGCCTCGGTCTGAACTCAAGTTCGAGTTATCCAAGTCCAATAACAATGTTAAAAAATGATATCGTTTTTTATTTTTAATTTAAAAAATTAGGTTAGACCAAACCGAGCTAGCTAAACTCAAACTTAAATATGAGTTTATGTAAAAACTATCCCGGTGTAGGCCGACTCATTGTCATTCTTAGTTGCATTTACTGGTCAACTTTAACTAGCCTAGTTTCATATTTTACCAGGGATGGAAGTAATAGCTTGCTTGAGTGCATGGTTAGGAAATTTTAAAAAAGCTAAATCTAATCGTATCATGGGAGTTTGAAACTTGTTGAAGTTAATGTGAAATATTTTGGACGAACATATAAATTAGGTTATTAAGACACTGAAGTTCCAAACGC
>JANIPN010000219.1:90274138-90285138 GCA_027478595.1 Erythroxylum anguifugum
ATGTTTTGTACATTTTAATAATCTTCCGGCTGGAGTAGGACCATCCTGTGTACCAAACTGATAAGAGTATTTTTTTTGCTTCAACCCTAAGATTAAAGCAGGGGATGCCGATTGATTTATGGGACAGATCCAAAAGGAGTTCAAACTTGAGAGGAATTAGATATTTTGAAGATCACCTTGTCATGTGCACATGCTTTTTATTTCAAATGCAAAAGAAAAAGTGCCACGTTATTGCATGTTTCTTAGATAAATGAATCATTTTAATCCTTAAGTAGAAAAAATAAACTTGAAAGGAAATGGATATTTTGAAGATCAAAATTGATTAATTAAGCAAAGAGATAATAAAATTGATATGATTTATTAAATTTAAAGAATTAGATTTAAATTGATAGAATTTTTGAATTAAAATTAAATTTTAAATAATTCAAAATTATATCATTTTAAAAAATAGCATAATTTAAACTCGAACGAGTAGTTGTTACGCTTATTAAAATTTTGATAAATAAAATAAATTAGTTGAACTTGAACGTATACAAATACATTTTAATTCACTTAAGAGATTTCTTACGTGTAATCAATTAGGAGTGAAGAAATATTACATTTATTAATATTAATTAATTTGAATTTTTAAAAATGATTTATTTGATTATAAATTATTTATTAATTAGATAAAATATTTAAATTGTATAATTTATAAACTATTATATATATATATATATAATAATTTATTTAATGCACATTCCAATAATAATAATCACGGACACTATTATTAACAAATAAAACAATAAATAAAGAATGCGGTAAATGACCAAATGTCGGATGGGTGGCACTTGGGAAGTTAGTTGGGGTAGTTGGTAGATTTAGAATGCAATAAACTCCGTTAGACTTGGACTCCACTGACCTTTCCACTTCAAGAAAAAATATTGACTACTTAATAGTATTGAAAACGAGTTTACCACCATTGAAAAAATAATAATGAGTGAATAAATCACTTATATTATATGCTATAAGACTAACATATCTAAAACTATATATTTTTTAAAGTTCTTTGAATTTATTGTCTAATTTCTAAAATTTGTAATTTATTAACATTTTAAAATTTACAAAACTATGCCAAAATGTTTTTTTTTTGAAAAATATGCCAAAATGTTTTTTTTTTACTTATATAACGAGTATATAAAGTGTAACGTAAATGTAAATTTATTAGTCATGTTAGTAAAAATGATATTTTGACTCTGAGTTTCACAAAATTTGAAATAATTATCACCAAAATTGAAAATTTTATAAAGTTTAATACTAAATTGAAAAAAAATTAAAAAATTTTAGGCTGATGTCTCTATATTATATTCTATAACATGCATTTATTTGTTTATTTAATATATTTAAAAATAATACCTATAAATTTTTTTATTTTAAAGTAATAATGTATCGACTAAGACTTTCAATTTCTGAATTGAAGTTAGGTTTAGTGTTCAGTCTTGGATTAGTAAGTGCTGAAAGTATTTTGGCTATAACTTCTACTCTAGTCTTCCAAATGAGACGATTCTTGATTTGGATTAAACTAGAGAGTTAAGGCTGTTGTTTGAAGGAAGTGAATTTTTAATCCAGTCTCTAAGAATGTCAATTTTCAGATGGGAGTAAATTGCTGAAAAATGTGTTAGCATAAGATTAGTCCGAAATGTTTGGAGCATAACTTTTGATGTAGTGCACCAAATCAAATGATTTTGGTGGCGTTATAAAATTGAGACAATGAGAAACATTTCTCTAGAACGAAGTTTTAGCAAATTCCTTCAATTTGATGGTTAGAAAAATGTCTTAAAGTAAGCTTGAATTAAAAAAAATTTAAGGGACAATTTTGAAAGTTTACTTAAGGAGTTAAGTTAGTAGGCTAATAAAGAGGGGCATTTGAGTCTTTTAGCATTCATTAAAGGCTAGGCTAGTAAGAGTGGCTGTCGTTTAAGAAGGGAAAAGTAGGAGAGTTATATGTAGACATAAAAAGGGATATAGAAGCATTGTTCCTATCATATTTATTTGCATTACGTTGATCCCTCACTCAACAAGTCATTTATTATAGGCCTGATTGCACGACTCTATTGTATAAAATGTAATTATGTCTTAATCACTTACTTGCAACCGTTGAGATGAGATAGTAATTATCCTTAAATTTCATTAACAAATGCAAGTCAATTGGACGGCTTTGATACAAAGGGAATTCACTGAAATCATAGGTAAAATACACGTATATTCTTTACGATATTGCTTTAATTTTCTTAAAAAATTATTATAATTTAATATTATAAATATATCCTCATAATTTATTAAATATAAATACACATTTTTATTAGCTTTTTTTAGTTTAAATTTAATACAATTAATACGTGAAATATATATCAATGTCAATTGTATTAAAATTTCAATAAAAATATTAGATTATAATTAAAAAAGTCAATTTATAGAAAAAAAAAACGTGTCTTTATCCTTATAAATGACCTGCCTCATAAGTCGAAACAAATAAAATCATACCTAAAACGAGCTTGTTTTGAAATGTAAACTACTAAATTACAAATAAAAGAAATGAAATTACTAGGAATTTCATATCTTTTACGACATCACCTATGTGAAAGTTGAACGATTTCTTAATAAAAATTAGGCAATAATTTTTGTTAGAATTAATCCAAGTTTTGTTTTTAAATTAGAACACTTGTATTACAATACCATTGTTCATTAATATTAGCATTCTCGTCCATTAGTAATTATGATAATGAGTTGGTTCAAACTTTAGTCTGTAATTTTGTAGTCAAGTTTAAGTTTAACTCGTGTTAATTTAAAATTCGAGAATTTGAAAAGAAAAAAGTTTGAGTTCAATTTATAACTTAAATCGAACCAATTTATTTTGAATCTAATTAAGTCAGGACAAATCTTAGCTCTTCTTATGTACTAAAATCTAAATATTGGTAAAACTATACAAAGTTTTCGAAAGCAAGTATGTAAATTTACTATATATGTTGTAGGATAAAGGGTGGTTGTTTCCGTTTCCGTATGTCACCTTGTATTCGAGATCATCTATCCATCCAATAAATGTTAACAGATAGATGATTGATCTCGGGTACAGAGTAACACACAGAAATTAAAACAAAATAATTAATCCCATATGTTGTATACCTAAAACCTTGCTTGTAGTTAAATGGAAAAAACAAACAACAATCGAGATTTCTTAAAATTGGGAGTTGAGGGTTGGTGGTTGCCAATCCCAAGTTTGAGACCGTGCAACAAACTTATCATTTGTATTATGACATAATCATAATTAAAAGCAAAATTTATTTGTAGGTCTGATAAATTATTTAATAGATACTTAAAAAATAATTATAAGTTATATTATTATTAAAAGACAAAAATACAAAAAATTTGACCATCAATTGTAAACAATATTATTAATTGATTTTAAATTTAGTCTTGATATATTAAAAAAAAGATTGCTAATACTTAATTAGAGCACTAAAATTTACACAAAATAGGAAAAGTGTTAAAAAACCGAAAAAACAAAATTACTAGTCAAAGCTGACCACCTGGGATCTAACATAGCTCCTGCCAGACCCGTGTCACGTCTCGTTAATCCCCTGCTTCCCAACTTTCAACTAACGAAGCCACTAAGTAAATGTAAATGCCTAAATGGGAAGCGAATATAAAACAAAATGAAATATACGTAATAAATCATTAGAAATATGATAAAATCAGTAATGAAATTAATCAATAATTCAGTTTTGATATCTAATTTCTGTTAATTTTATTTTTCAAATGAAAAGTTCTAATTAGTGATAAAAAATAGAAAACTCAAATGTGATTTTATTTATTTTAAATATTATAGTCATTATTTTGAATTATTAAAACTTATATCACCTACAATATTTATATCATATAATAATGTCACAATAATTAATTATACGAAATTTATAATTAATATAAATTAAAAAATTTTAATATAAAATTTTGTTGATTTTTTATTAGTGATTAAAATAATAAGAATTTATTTTTACACAAATGATAAGAAATTTGTGTATTTTATTCATGAAATATGATTATGAAGAATATTTAAAAATTTAATTTGAAATAATTTTATGAAATTTATTATTATATTAAAAGTTGTGTGAATCCAAATATAATTAAGGGATGTAATTAAAAAGTTTGACGAATCAATATTAAAAAATTAAATAAATTTACAAAAAATATAACAATAATAAAGCAATGATGGCGGCTTATTTCTATTGCTAGCTAACTAACATATGCCACGTGACGCAGCTCACTCCTTTTATCTCTCCTTCCCTTCAAAATCATTCCCTGTCCGGGTGTGGTGTGGTCTGGTGTTCTTGGTGGTGGTGGTGGTAGATGCAATTTGGCTCTATTTAAGTACGTACCCAAATCCACTATTCTCACCATTCCTTCTCTCGTTAATTTAGGCGACTTCCTCGAGGCTTGGTTTGGCTTTGGCGTTGTTCACAGAGAGAGTGAGTTCACGAGGTAGGTCTCTCTCTGTGTGTTGTGTGTTGTGTGTCTCCCAGACTTGCTAAGTCACCAGTCCTTCAATTTAGAGATGTACCCACCATCTTAGATCTACTACTGCAACTCTTCCCATCTTCGATTCCCATTTTTGTCTCTTCACGGTGTCGTTTCTAAGTCAGCTCTGGTTTTCTGGGACTCTTTTTTAACCACCCATTTCGTGGTTGTTTGCATTGACTTGGTTTATTATTTTGTAGAGCAAGAGATCCGACGTTGGTGTTTGTTTGTTCTGTCTTTCTGATTTTTGGGCTCTGACCACATTGGCATTTTTTTGGTTCTGGGTTAGTGGGATCTGGTACGTTGTTGGTTTCTTGTTAGGTGTGGTTTTGGTTGTTAGGATTAGAGTGTGGATCGTTGGCTACTGTATGGTGGATCTGTATGTATTAGCTTTTCCTTTTTCGCTGAATTGCATTGCTCAGGCATGTGAAAGCTGGTCTCTTGTTAGGTGGTAGGTTAGGTAGATGTATCAGTCTCGTATTGATAGGATGTAAATTGCTTTACACGCCTGTTTTGACTTCTTGATTCATAAGGAATATTGCAACTGTTTCATGGGATTTTTGGGAACAGAACTCGAAAGCTTGAGACTTTCTTGTTTGACTTTCGAATTACTGTGTTGGGTCGATCCATTTTGGTTAGTTCCCCAGGTGTTGTGGTGAACTATAACGTAAATCTGTTTTTTTTCCCCTTCTTCACTTGGACATTTACCATTTCTGATGTGTGTCCATGGATTGGATAAACTTGATCCTTGTATAAAGATTTGTCTATGTAGCTTGAAGAATATTGATGCTAGTTGTTTCAACAGGTCTGCTGAATCTAAGCCATGGCGACTGGACAACTCTTCTCTCCCACTACACAAGCTCTGTTCTACAACTATAAGCAGCTTCCCGTCCAACGCATGCTTGATTTTGACTTCCTTTGCGGTATGTGGTCCTTTTGCATAATTTTCCATGAAAGATGCTAAAGGTGCTTTTTTGCATTTCTTGGAGTTTTCTTTGTAAGCGATGGTAATTCTGAGTTTGATTCATATTGTAATTTTTCAGGGAGGGAAACTCCGTCTGTTGCCGGAATCATTAATCCCGGCTCTGAGGGATTTCAGAAACTGTTTTTTGGTCAAGAGGAAATTGCAATCCCTGTTCATTCAACGTAAGTTATGATTGAAGGGAAACTGTTCTTATTGGTCTATTGGGATGAATTCTTTTATTTGTCCCTGTTACTCTCCGATCTACTTGTCTTGTCTTTTGTTTTCTGTAGTTACTACTTTTATTTGCATGTTTTTGGAATGTTGAGTATTGATCTGTTTATATCTGAAGCTTTTAAATATAAACTAGTGATAGTTAAGCGGTACCAAAAGGGCCTAACTGATTTTTATCCTCAATCTTTGGAAGTTGAAAATGGATAAATGCAATCCCTTTTATTTTTCTTTTAGTTTCTGGAGAGTGGGAAGGGGAGTGGGGAGTGGTGTTTTATTCTGCTCCTATTAGTTGTAAATATGGAAGTATCTTCCTGGTAAAAGTTCACGAGGTTTTTGATGCAAATTCTATAGTCAGGCTTAAAATTCTCTTGCATCTGTTGTGATTTATTTACAGAATTGAGGCAGCTTGTGCCGCACATCCAACTGCTGATGTATTTATAAACTTCGCATCATTCAGAAGGTTAGAATTTGTTTACTCAATGGTCTCCTAGATTGCAAAGATCACTATATGCATTCCTAGTAATTGTGTCCATATCCTAATTTGTTTGCAGTGCTGCTGCATCATCAATGTCTGCTCTGAAGCAGGCCACCATTCGGGTTGTGGCTATAATAGCCGAGGGTGTTCCTGAGTCAGACACTAAGCAGCTTATTGCATATGCTCGGGCTAATAATAAGGTGAGTGTTATAATATGAAAATACTTGGACTAGGATATTTGAGGGCAAGCAAAGCTTGATGCATCTTATCATCTCTTATGGTGTTAACATAAGTATTTCTCTTATGGCTTTTTAATCTGTAGAGTTCAATCCTTTGTCATAACTTTTGGTGAGTATTATGCAGGTTGTCATCGGCCCTGCAACTGTGGGAGGCATCCAAGCTGGAGCATTTAAGATCGGTGATACTGCTGGAACTATAGATAACATAATTGCTTGCAAGCTTTACCGTCCTGGTTCTGTTGGATTTGTCTCCAAGTCTGTATGTTCTTAATCCTCTGCTCATCCACGACATCCAAATTAAATTTGTATTCATAGTGTCTGTGAGCTTTCTTTTGATCTGCATATACTTGTATTAAATGTTAGATTGTTTAATTTTTTTGTTTCTCTTGCAAGTCATTGCCATTTGAGTATGGAAATTGATTTGTGTTGTATATCTCTTAAGTGATGTAGCTGGAATCTAATCTGAAATTCTTAGGGCAGGTTATTATATGCAAAATTCTTTTTGATTGTCATGATAATCAACTGCTTAGTTTTTGCTTAGGAGGGATATGGCATAAACTGGGTGGTCTTTTAGTCTCGAAATTAAATTAATGCGTAGTTGTTTTAAAAATAGACTTGCCAACTGTTTGCTTCTTACTTTGTCAATTTCCTTTTACTGACCAGTGCAATCTATCGACAGTTCTGATAATGATCCTCTGGTCCTCATTGCAGGGTGGCATGTCAAACGAGATGTATAATACAATTGCTCGTGTGACTGATGGAATTTATGAAGGTACCTCAAGAATTCTAGTATATTGTATATTGTCTAGATTGGTTATGTCAGATAATTTGAATCTAAGTTCAACTTGGATATGTTTTTCTGGAATTTCATAGGCATTGCAATTGGAGGAGATGTGTTCCCCGGTTCCACTCTTTCCGACCATGTTCTTCGATTTAACAACATCCCACAGGTATATTGTTGTTCATATAATTTGAGGAGAGTATTCCTGCTTAGTTCCTAACTATCTTGCGCGTATAGACTACCATTCTTTTTCTATGGAATGGCAAAGTTGACAGTGGGATTCTTGTGTGCAAAACCGTGCCAATTAACTTCCTGTTCCACAATCCTACTTTAGATTGATGCATAATTAATTTTGTGATCAGTGCTTACTTGGACATGGGGAAAAAGTATATAGATGGTCCCAGCCCCACATAGCTTATTTCCAATCTGATTTTCTTGTCACCTCAGGTTAAGATGATAGTTGTACTAGGGGAGCTTGGTGGACGAGATGAATATTCCCTTGTTGAAGCCCTCAAGCAGGGAAAAGTGACCAAGCCGGTGGTGGCTTGGGTCAGTGGAACATGTGCTCGACTTTTTAAGTCGGAAGTGCAATTTGGTCATGCTGTAAGTTTGGTGCTTGATTGTGCTGTTACTATTTATAAAGCACTTGTCATAATCTCTGCAAAACAAGACTTTTCTTAATTTTTCTTGACAGTTGACCAATTCTAATGCAGGGTGCAAAAAGTGGTGGTGAGATGGAATCTGCGCAGGCGAAAAATCAAGCTCTAAAGGATGCTGGAGCTGTTGTTCCCAATTCATATGAAGCTTTTGAAGCTGCAATTAAGGAAACATTTGAGAAACTGGTTAGTTTCTGCATGTTTTAAATTCTTTTTTTATTCACTCAAGCTTCACATTTGAACTTCGATAAAGATGCATTTCCTTTTCTTTAAAGGTTGAAGAAGGGAAGATTTCAGCTGTCAAGGAGGTTACACCTCCCCCAATCCCGGAGGATCTTAACAGCGCAATTAAGAGTGGCAAAGTTCGAGCTCCAACTCATATCATTTCCACCATCTCTGATGACAGAGGTATTCTCTCTTGGATTTACAATTATACTGAATCTGTTTGCTGGCTAAAATCTTAGTAAAATGAATTCTTCTTTTCCATCCATCTTACAGGTGAGGAACCGTGCTATGCTGGTGTCCCAATGTCTTCTATTGTTGAGAAGGGTTATGGTGTGGGTGATGTTATCTCTCTATTATGGTTCAAGCGAAGCCTGCCACGCTACTGTACCCAATTTATTGAGGCAAGTTCTACGATTTTGAAGCATTATTTGTGGAACCGATTCTTTTCCTTTACACAACATGCCCGTTTTTATGTATCTAGCTCAATATTTGACTTGTGATTAAGAGAAAACTATGTTCTCTTCTCAACTTTCTTTATTCTAGAGTTACTGATCTGTGTTCTGTAATCAGATATGCATAATGCTATGTGCCGACCATGGTCCCTGTGTCTCTGGTGCTCACAACACTATAGTGACAGCAAGAGCTGGAAAGGACTTGGTTTCAAGCCTTGTTTCAGGTGAAAAAACAAGAGATTTAATTGTTTCCTTTTATTTCACGGATAGGCCTGTCTACCTAAATTTATGGATAAGAGTTTCTGGAGCCTATAACATTACTTGTGATCTCTCAAACAGGTTTGCTCACGATTGGTCCTCGATTTGGTGGTGCCATTGATGATGCTGCTCGATATTTTAAGGAGGCTTATGATAAGGTAAGCTTTAAGGGAATTCTCCACATGAAAAGCTTTTTTCGGTCTATCAAATACATTCTCTGGCAGTTTTTGAGATTCAATGATCTGCTGGTTTGTCATTTGTCAGGGTCTTACACCCTATGAGTTTGTAGAAGGAATGAAAAAGAAGGGCATTCGTGTTCCTGGTATTGGGCACAGGTACTGAGATTTGGTGACCTCATACATGCTAAAGATTATGCAATACAACTAACAAATTGCGGTCAAAATTTTCGACGATATTTTAATCCTTTAAGTGTTATTTTTCTTTGTAAAAAGGATAAAGAGAGGCGACAACAGAGACAAAAGAGTAGAGCTCCTACAAAAATTTGCTCGCACACACTTCCCCTCAGTTAAGTACATGGACTATGCTGTTCAAGTTGAAACCTACACTCTCTCAAAGGCCAATAACTTGGTACTTAATGTCGACGGTGCGATTGGATCACTTTTCTTGGATCTTCTTGCTGGCAGTGGAATGTTTAGCAAACAAGAGATTGACGAGATTGTTCAGATTGGGTATTTGAACGGGCTTTTTGTCTTGGCACGATCCATTGGTCTGATCGGGTGAGTTGGTTTTCATTTCAAACCTCTTGTTTTATTGTGTTGGATATGTGCAGTTTTTGGTTTCTGTGCTATATGCAAACCATTGAGCCCTCATCAGGGGCCTGGAAATTTAACTGATGTTTGCCCAGATAGTTAAAGATTTGGGAACATATTTACTGGTTTCTGCATTATAAGATATCTACTTGCTAAGCAGCAAATAAATGGTGTTGATGAAAAGGTTATGTGTTTCGTAAAAAACCGTGTTTTAAGGATGATTAAACCTTATATCTATTTCATGTTTAAGATATATGTGCTCTTGCATCTAATCAGGAACTCATTAAATTCCAATTTCAGGCATACCTTTGATCAGCAGAGGTTGAAACAGCCGCTATACCGCCATCCTTGGGAGGATGTTCTCTACACCAAGTGAGAAAAATCTTAAAATTGTCGAACGGCTTTTGACAGGGATTTTGCTTTCGAAAAATTTCTGCAGTCTGCAATTTGCTGGGGTTGTTGTTCCATTGTTAGATTATGATGTACTGGTAATGTAAGGCCAAGTGCCTGCATTTGTAAGTTGTATGGGAATTCTTTTAAAAGATGATACAAGTCATTAGTAAAAGGCTCTCTCTATGTTTCTGATACAAAGAGAACAAGTTTTACTTGGCTGATTGAATCATTGAATGTGCTTGGAATATTATCATTACCCTATCTGATGAGAATCTGCTCATCATCAATGTTGGATTGTCCACCAAGTACTTGAAAATGAAAGCAAGCGAAAATGAAGTTCATTGTCAATGAATAGTACATCTCTTCTTCAATTTGAAAAGTACACTGAACCTGTCTTATAAAACAAAACAAAAGGACATGTTTCTCTAGTCTTTTTTTCACGGCATATATTGCACTGCAATTCAGCAATTTCCTAATGTTATGTGATGCCATTTGTAATGTTTTGAGTCTAAATTGATCATTTAATTCTAATCAGATTATGGTAATGATAATAAATAAGTTGAATTTAAATCTTTTTATAATCTGTGTTTGACTCAATTCAATTAAAATTTAGATTATAATTTTTTTTGTCCTAGACTAGGGTATCCACCGGCGGATTCAGTGATTAATCCCTTCGCTAGGTTGTAGGCATCTCACAGAGTGGGACAACTGGCTCAATGATTTAAGGTTGCTCCATACCCAAGGCCAAGGATCGAACCCCTGACTTTTGATTAAGGATAGATGAGTCTCTTCCACTCAACTACACCTCTTGAGTTATAAATTTTTGTTTGATTTGATTAGAATTTAGATTAAAATAATTTTAACTTTTATTTAAATCGATCAAAGTTTAAATTAAAACGATTGTTTCGTTTGATTCAATTGGAACTCAGCTATCCCTCCTAAAATCAAAGACTTCGGGTGGAGGTGTATGCGTGATTTCCTCCCCTGCAAAGAACGGCTTCGACG
>JANIPN010000219.1:90285238-90298252 GCA_027478595.1 Erythroxylum anguifugum
AATAGGAACTGGGTGTATGGGGTAAGCCTGTCGGCTTGGGTTAGATTTGTTGTGCCTTCCTGGTCAATGTTTTTCGCGATTATGTTTACTTCAAAAAAAAAAAAGAAAAACTTAATTTTGATTTAAATTAAACAAAATTCAGATTAGAACGAAACAATTTGAATTCATCAGTGTTCCAATTAGATATTTTTTGTTGGATAGTTTCGAATCGAACCAAATTATCATTCTTTGGAATGGGCAGACGGGTGCGGATTTCTGCAGCATCACGTGGGCCTGAGTGTGGATTCTTTAGAAAGTAGGGGTAAATCACGTGGGCATGAAACTCTGCTGTCCCCTACCCCATCAGCCGACATAAACTTGAGATGGAAATCCATTACAGACAGCGAACAACATCAAACACTTCCTTTGACATGTTTTTTAAATTTTTTTATAATAAGACAATCCTCTATAAAACTTTAAGGTAGTGTAATAAAAAACTATGAGTTACATCAAATGCATGCAACATGGGATTAATGCTCTGTAAAGGATAAGTTGGCATTAATTAGAAAATGACTTTTCTAGTGATATTGAATTTAGCTCTAGTCTCAATCTTAATAAAGATAATGGCTTTATAGCTGGAATAATAATTTTTATAATAATTAAGAGTGATTTAATTAACACAACTTAGTTTTTTTTGGGGATAATTACTCATATTCTAATAATAATTGGACGATATTTTATTTTAATAATATAAAGATATAAAATAAATACATTAAAATTGTAAACATTAATTAAATCAAATTAATTTCATGATTTAAATTGTAATATATAATTTCTAAGACAATTTTTATATACAACTTCCATATTTTTGAAACTCCCTCAATTATTAAAAACAAAAAGGTAATAATACGCCCCTCACGGGATAGCCTAGCGGTAAAAAGAGGGAGAGGATTGTGTGAAGGTTGTGCATTCGAGTCTTAGGACGAGCAGCCTTTATTTAAGGTGATGCAATCCTCTTGGTGGTGACCCATCTTTTAGAACAAGTGTCTCTGATACTATTTAAGATCACCCGAATTTACTTATCTATGAATCTGAGTAGGTAGCTCATAGGTTCCAGAACAGTCTGAGTTATTAAAAAAAAGATAATAACACAATAATAAAGTTGAAAAAATAATAAAAATATCAACTTCTCAACGTCTAAGCAACAATATCAGGCGCCACATCGCCCACCAACCAACCGTACGATGACAAGACATGCACCGTTTGTGTGCCCACTGCCCACCATTGAGCATACAACTACAAAGTCAAATAAAAAAGATGCTAAAAGAATTACAAATTTGCCAAAGGAAAGGATGGATCAACAATTTTTATAATATTATTTGATTAATGTAACGTCGTCATCGTCCACTCAATTCAAGTCTGCTGAGGCGCAGAACATAGAGACGTATAATAACACGTAACTTTATTCTTACCTAATAAAGAGGATTTATTTGGAATGCATCGGACGATATTATTTGATTAATTATTAATTTAATTTAAAATATGATAACTAAGGATAAGCTTTTTAATTAAACTCTAATTTTAAAGATAATTTATTTGTTAATCTTGTTTTAAGTTTTTTTAAATATTTATTATATTTTTATTTGACACATGATATAAGAATTGATATAATGGTTATAATTATTATAGTTGATTAGAATGAAGGAATAATTATTATTATTGTTGATAATGATTAGTTTGCTAAAAATATTAAAAAAATAAAATTTTGTTAAAATTTTATTTTAGATCAAATTTTAATATGTTTTAATTAGTTATATTTAATTGTTAAAAAAGAAAAAAAATATATTGTAATCAATTAATTAATTATATTGTAATATTGTTTAAAGTAATTATATTGTAATTAATTAACATTGTAATTAATTTTAATATAATATTATTGTAATTAATTAATTATTAAATAAAAAATGAAGAAAGCATCTCTAAATATTAGATATACCTATAACGAAAATATATAACCAAACACCCTTCTTCATTACTAATTCCGTAGGATATTGAGCTCTTTCCGAACCATTAAGTAGCCCCTACTTTTTCCCATTTACGCAGAAGACCAAAAAGGAGCGAACTTTGGGCAGTAACATTGATTCTTCCTTCGCCAATCTTTTTATAACCCATGTGGGGTTTTCTCCTTCTCACACTCTTGTTCACTCTATTCCTCTAAAATTTTCCGAAATTAATTAAAATCCAGAAAGTTTAATGGCCTCAGGTGGTGGCCGAGGAGCTCAGTCGCAGCAACAGAGTCACCACCAACAAGCTCAGTCGCAGCAACAGAGTCACCACCAACAAGCTCAGTCGCAGCAACAGAGTCACCACCAACAAGCTCAGTCTTCAGGGACCAGCAAGTTGAGACCTTACTATGGAAACAACACAGAGTCTGTGAGCAAAGCGATTGCTCAGTACACCGTTGATGCTCAGCTCCATGCGGTTTTTGAACAGTCTGGCGAGTCTGGTAAGTCTTTTGATTACTCACAGTCAGTGAGAAAAACTAACCAGCCAGTCCCTGAGCAGCAAATCACTGCATATCTATCAAAAATCCAACGGGGTGGTCATATTCAACCTTTTGGTTGCATGATCGCTGTCGACGAAGGGTCTTTTAGGGTCATTGCTTACAGCGAAAATGCATGCGAAATGCTTGGTTTAACTCCTCAGTCAGTCCCTTCTTTGGAGAGACCGGAAATTCTGTCAATTGGGACTGATGTGCGTACCCTTTTCACGCCTTCTAGTGGTGTTCTGCTGGAAAGGGCGTTTGGGGCAAGGGAAATAACGTTGTTGAACCCGGTTTGGATTCATTCTAGGAATTCTGGTAGACCCTTTTATGCAATTTTGCATAGGATTGATGTTGGAATTGTTATTGATTTAGAGCCTGCCAGAACAGAAGACCCTGCTTTATCCATAGCAGGAGCTGTACAGTCACAGAAATTAGCTGTTAGAGCAATTTCTCAGTTACAATCACTTCCTGGAGGGGATATCAAGTTGTTGTGTGATACTGTTGTGGACTGTGTCAGAGAGCTCACTGGGTATGATAGAGTAATGGTGTATAAGTTTCATGAGGATGAGCATGGTGAGGTTGTGTCTGAGAGTAGAAGGTCTGACTTGGAACCGTATATCGGTTTACATTATCCTGCTACAGATATACCTCAGGCTTCACGGTTTTTGTTTAAACAAAATAGGGTTAGGATGATTGTGGATTGCCATGCATCACGGGTTCGTGTTATTCAGGATGAAGGGCTTATGCAGCCTTTGTGTTTGGTTGGTTCCACTCTTCGTGCCCCGCATGGTTGTCATGCTCAGTATATGTTCAATATGGGTTCCATTGCATCATTGGCCATGGCTGTGGTTATTAATGGAAATGAAGAGGAAACTATTGGTAGTCGGAACTCAACGAGGCTTTGGGGCTTGATTGTTTGTCATCACACTTCAGCTAGGTGTATTCCGTTTCCACTCCGTTATGCTTGTGAGTTTCTAATGCAAGCTTTTGGACTGCAGTTGAACATGGAGTTGCAATTAGCATCTCAGTTATCCGAGAAACATGTTTTGAGGACTCAAACTCTGTTGTGTGATATGCTTCTTCGTGATTCCCCTACTGGCATTGTTACCCAAAGTCCAAGTATTATGGACCTTGTGAAGTGTGATGGGGCAGCACTTTATTACCAAGGGAAGTGTTATCCTTTAGGTGTTGCCCCAACTGAAGCACAAATAAAAGATATTGTGTACTGGCTGTTGACCAATCATGGGGACTCCACTGGCTTAAGCACAGACAGTTTAGATGATGCTGGTTACCCTGGGGCAGCCTCACTAGGTGATGAAGTTTGTGGAATGGCTGTTGCATATATTTCTAAGAGAGATTTTCTGTTCTGGTTCCGCTCTCATACTGCAAAGGAGATCAAATGGGGTGGTGCAAAGCATCACCCAGAGCACAAGGACGATGGACAGAGGATGCATCCACGTTCTTCATTCAAGGCATTTTTGGAAGTGGTGAAGAGCCGGAGCTTGCCATGGGAGAATGCAGAAATGGATGCCATTCACTCTTTGCAGCTTATTCTGCGGGACTCATTTAAAGACCCAGAAGGAACCAATTCTAAGGCTGTCATACGTTCCCAGCTTGGGGATTTGGAGTTGCAAGGAATGGATGAGCTCAGCTCAGTTGCAAGAGAAATGGTAAGGTTGATAGAGACTGCAACTGCTCCAATATTTGCTGTAGATGTTGATGGGCGTATAAATGGATGGAATGCTAAGGCTGCTGAGTTGACCGGCCTCTCAGTTGAGGAAGCCATGGGCAAGTCTCTAGTCCATGATCTTGTTTACAACGAATGTCAAGAAACTGTTGACAAGCTTGTTTACCGCGCTTTAAGAGGTATCCTTATTCTGTCCAAAGGGATTGAAAGTTAATAAAAAGATTTTCTTGAGCTAACAAAGAATTATAGTTGTATATGTAATTATGCGTTGATTGAATTGCAGCAATCAGTCAATTAAGTAGGTTTAACCTTGATATTGATTTGAAGAGTTATGGCCTCAACGTTTGGGAAGAGCATTTCTCATGGATTTGACTTTTTTTTGGTGAATGGCTTTGATAGTTTTTAGATTTGCATATATTACCATATGACTCTTTTTAACTGAAACAGGTGAAGAAGATAAGAATGTGGAGATAAAACTGAGGACATTTGGCTCTGAGCATCTAAAGAAGGCAGTTTTTGTGGTGGTGAATGCTTGTTCTAGCAAGGATTACATGAATAATATAGTTGGAGTCTGCTTTGTTGGTCAGGACGTAACTGCTCAGAAAATGGTAATGGACAAATTTATCCACATACAAGGTGACTATAAAGCTATTGTCCATAGTCCCAATCCTTTGATCCCTCCTATATTTGCTTCAGACGAAAACACATGTTGCTTGGAGTGGAACACTGCTATGGAAAAGCTCACAGGTTGGGCTCGTGAGGAAATAATCGGGAAGATGTTAGTGGGGGAGGTCTTTGGCAGTTGCTGTCGACTCAAGGGTCAAGATGCATTGACAAACTTCATGATTATCTTGCATAACGCAATTGGGGGACGCGACACAGACAAGTTTTCTTTTTCCTTTTTTGATCGGAATGGAAAGTATGTGCAAGCTCTTCTGACAGCAAACAAGAGGGTGAATACGGATGGCCAGATTATTGGAGCCTTTTGCTTCTTGCAGATTGCAAGTCCTGAATTGCAGGAAGCTTTGAGAATCGGGAGGCAACAGGAGAAGAAATGCTTTGCAAGAATGAAAGAGTTATCTTACATTTGTCAGGAAATAAGGAATCCTTTAAATGGCATACGCTTCACTAACTCACTTCTGGAGGCGACAGACTTGACTGAAGATCAAAAGCAGTTTCTTGAGACTAGTGCTGCTTGTGAGAAGCAGATGATGAAGATCATACGAGATATAGATCTGGAGATCATTGAAGAAGGGTAAGTTGATCCCAAAGAAGTTGTATGACATGTATTTCAGTTATTTTAGGACTTGATACATGGCACCATTTCAGTTCTGGTAGCCACTTATTTAGTGTGATATATCTTTTTTCAACAATTTTATACCCAACTTGCTAGATACCTGTAGTTAAATTGCGAGTAACTTTGAACTGAGTCCTAGTTCTTTACTTATAGGCTCATCGTCATTCATTGAACGTCTGCGTTCTGTTGTCGTTTCTATAACTTTTAACCAGACTTGCAATCTGTCTGTTATCGTGTGGAAGCAATATGTTCTGGTAGGAGCTGAGTGCTAGTGTAGATGAGCATATTTTTGTTTCTTGAGACTGTAGACATCTACTATTGTTGGACCTTCCTGTTGGCAAGACTGTTGCATTCATTTGCTGTGAACCCATTGATATGTTAATTTGTTTTAAATTCTTTCTGTGTTTACATTAGCTGTATATGATCTCTGTGCACTGGATAATGGATGGAGGATCCTTTAAACCTTCAATGTTGTGCATTCAATGCACTTTCTTTTGGGTCTTACCTGCACCTCCAGCTTATTCATTGCTAATGGAAGAATTTCCTCCATTTTTCATTGAATTAGCTTACTGGAGCTTGAGAAGGCTGAATTCTTTCTTGGGAATGTCATTAATGCGGTTGTTAGTCAAGTGATGTTACTGCTGAGAGAAAGAAATCTACAATTGATACGTGATATTCCAGAGGAAATAAAAACTCTAGCCGTCTATGGTGATCAAACCAGAATTCAGCAGGTCTTGGCAGATTTTTTGTTGAACATGGTGCGATATGCACCATCATCTGAAGGCTGGGTGGAGATCCATGCTCGTCCAACACTCAAGCAGATCTCTGATGGGCTCACACTTTTGCATAACGAATTCAGGTATGCTATCTTGGATTGTTTGGATATGAATGCATATTTACTTTTAAATCATTTCTGTAACGCATGAATTTCAGAAAATTCTTTGTCATTTCTTTTGTTCCTTTGAATCTTTTTTTTTTGACCATCACTCCTAATCAGCTTTTAGGTGCATTCAGTTAGTTAATCCAAGACGTGTTAGGTTTGATTAGTCAATAAGCATAGGTGGGCTTTTATCTGAATCACCCTCCTGGTGATCTTAAAATTATTGACTGAAACTTTGTTAACTAGATGTTAATTTGGGAATAGTAATGCAGCCTTGGCAATCAAACTGGTTCCTGGTTTTATTTGTTGTGTTTGTGTAAAATTGTACTCTCAATTCTGTTTGCTGTGAGGACAAAGGGATGTAGCTAATGCCTTTGTTGAAATAAAGATTATTGCATAAATGATGATCACCTTCAAAATCTGATAATTTGCAAAGGTTTAAATCAACTCATTTGATGCATTTTTTTGAAGGATCGTTTGCCCCGGTGAAGGTCTTCCTCCCGATTTAGTTCAGGATATGTTCCACAACAGCCGATGGATAACTCAGGAGGGCCTTGGATTGAGCATGTGTCGGAAGATCTTAAAGCTAATGGATGGCGAGGTCCAGTATATCAGAGAGTCTGAAAGATGCTATTTCTTAGTTATCCTTGAACTCCCCACGCCTATGGGAGGTGCAAAAAGTTCTCATTAGGATGATGATCCTTTGGAGTTTATTGATGATTTCCTGATTGCAACCTGATACTTGTTCTGGCGTGACTGACTAAAAAAGCTTTAATCAAGGTGGCCCGTTTCGTCTAAGATGGACATTGCTTGGCTCTGTTTAACTTGGAATGGGATTCATACTTCCATTGATGCCACCAAACTAAAACATTGAGGTAGTTGATCAATTTCTTATCCTAGTCTGAACATCTCACAGGAGTAACCAGTTCAGGTGCATCATTAGTGAAGAGGAAGCAACAAAATGAGAAATCGTTGGAATTCGGTTAAAAGCTGCATATTTCATCTGCTGTAAGTATATATCTGTATGTACCATATCCTGAGGTTCTAAACTAACTGTAATATAAATCCCTGTATCAGTTGGCTCTCTCTAGTGTAGTCCGAGTCTTTTGACATTCCATTTTTCTCCAGTGTAATAAAAATGGAATTTGGTGTCTGGTATGTATAACCTTATATCTGATAATTACTTGGACATTGGTATGAAGATTTTGATAACGTATGAATAATGTGAAAGAAGAAAATTTTCCTCCTTTTCGTATACCTTTTGGTGTTGGAATTTTCTGATTATTGTTTTATAAACCTTCCCTAACAATTCCCAGATGGCATGTTAGCTGTTAAACTGAGTAGTGGAACTGGATCTCAAGAAACTTCAGGTTCCCAGGTCATGGACTGTTTTAAGATTTATAAGATTACTTGTAAGAGTAAGGGGCCTTGCAATTTGAACTCTGCAAACCCGTCATTTAGTTTTAAAGACTTGCTCGAAACATGTAATTTACAGAATATCGTTCATACTCGACTTTCACATGTGGATAACTACTGCCTTATCGTCACACATTATTTCGCATTCGAACCACCACACTTGTATTTGGATCAAGATGGGCATTCCTATGCTCCTACAAAATTGTAGGTACCGTTGGCAATATAACAAGGCCAAACATTTTTAGCACCAATGTATCCTGCAGAACAAAGAGTTTTGTTACATTTGTAATGATAATACACCATCCAATCTTTCGAGCAAATTTTCCAGAGGGATTCATCATGCAGATCATTCTCAGCATCATTATGATACGAAGGCCAAAGTTCATGCCATTGGTTCCCTAACGTAGAAGATGTCGAATTGCAGCAACGGCATCACCTTTGTGCTCTCGTAAGGTTCTTTCTGCCACCTTCTTGTCCAACTATTCCCAAAGATGAAGACATGAGATTATTAGAAGAGATATGATCTTGGACATAGAACATGCAAGATTGGTGGAAAATATACCTCCAGTTCATTTGCAATGATGTCAACATCAGCTGCATTGATCTTAACAGCAGCCAATTCTTTCTCCCTGAAAGAGCATTGCAGATAGCTTTCACTCGGGACATGTCGGTTACTGAAGCTAATAAATCAAGAAAAAGGCATATTCCAGCAATCGCTCATATGTAAAGTTCATGTTAAGGCCTAGTGTTCAGGGAGCTATATTTTACATCGACTCGCAAAAGAAAGAACAAAATGAAACATACAAAAGAAGCAACAAGCTCATCAAACTTATAGTACATTTAAGTTCATTGCTCTATAAACCTTCCATTCTTCTACACAAGGTATTAACGACATTCAGATGGCATTCAAGTAGTTCTAAATAGGAAAAGTAGAATAGTTCGAGAAGTCCATAGCTCATGTTTGATGGTTCAAATTTCCATATCCACAAGATTTCTTATATTATTTTCTTTTGTTTGGTCCCAATCTACCAATCAAACCGACGTTACATACTTCAAGATACAATAACAGAAAAAGAAAAGAAGACCGAACCAATGCTGAACAGCGTGATGTTGTACCAAGTGTAGATAGCAGCCATCACAAATTGGTTAATTTCATTTGATGGTTGAAAACCAAACTATGAAACTGCAGAAGACAATCCTTATCACAATGCAAATGATCATCGCCGACAATTAGCATCAATCAGACAGTCACACTGGATTATTTTGATAAAGAAAAACCAAACTAGGAAAAACAATCTTTATCGCAATGAAGATGATCGTCCCTAGCAATTAACATCAATAACACAGGATTACTTCAATAAAGTGAAACCAAACTATGAAACTGCGAATAACAATCCTTATAACAACCCAAATGGTCATCCCTAACAGTTAACATCAGTCATGCCGGATTACTTCGATAAAGTAAAACCAAACTATGAAGATGCGAAAAAACAATCCTTATGAGAATGGAAGCAAAAAAACAATCCTTATCAGAATGAAAATGATCATCTCACATCGGATTCTTTCAATAAAGGAAAACCAAACTGCGAAACTGCCAAAAACAATCCTTATGACAATCCAAATGATCATCCCTAACAATTAACATCAGTCACACCGGATTCTTTGGATAACTGAAAACCAAACTATGAAACGGCAAAAAACAATCCTTATCACAATGAAAACGATGAACCCTAACAATTAACATCAGTCGCACCAGTTTTTTTCGCAATCTGCCCATAATTTAACAAATAGCAGGCAAGTCAAATTCAAAAAGCCAAATCATCAACCAGATTCAAGCAAGAAATGTATACAGTAAATTAAAGAAAAACTGAGGTGCAAGAAAGGGAGAGGAAAGAGTACCTCAACCTCATAGCATTCCAATCGGCCTCAGCAGAAGCAGCAATTGACGCCATAGCCTAAATTCGCATCCCAAACAATAAAATGTCGAAAACTTTAAGCTTTTATCAACCAAAACAACTACAGAAAAAGCGCTAGAAATATCCAATTTAGAAACAATAAAATAACTACAGAAAAAGCAATAGAAATATCCAATTTAGAAACAATTGAAGGTAAGAAACAAAAACCACCTCTTGAACGCGAGTGGAATCGAGCTGGCGATCTTCTACGCGGTCAGTGAGCTTGTCGAAAGCTTTGCTCTGTTGCTGCAAGTCCTTTGAGTTCTCAACTCTCTCTATTCCTTCATCGCCTGCCTCCATTTCTGTTTCTTCTTTCCTTTCTCTCTTGAGATCTTTGCGTTGTTTTGCCTCTTAGAAGCTAAAACCCTAGAAGAAGACCCCTTGCTCTCTGTGTTCTTATCAATTTCTCGAAAAGGTCTAATTTACCCTTAATGTTTCACAAAATATTTAGACAACGGGTTGGACTGAATACGGGTCTGAGTGAACTTGAATCCAACCTAAAACTATATTATGTATTATAATTAAAATTAGTTCGAGATCAAATTTAAATTAAATATACGTAAAAAGATTAATTTATACTAAAAAAGTTATTTAATCAAGTTTTACGTATGATTTATTATTTAATTAAATAATTAAAATGTTTCTTTTTAATTTTTTTAAAAATAAAATACTATTAATAATCTGATTATAACTTAAAATACTCCGACATTAATGCTTAGAAATCCATCTCGCTACACTCATCGCTACCCTAGAAGAAGACCCCTTGTTCTTACGAATGGGCCAACATTTGATCCGAATGGCTTTCGTTCTCTTGGCCCATTATGTGAAACCCAGTCAACTATCTGTGACAAATGGACGACGACATGCACGCTCGTCAAAGAGCATTTTAATGGCTTCCAATCAACTCTGTATCCTTTAAGGGCTTCTAATTTGGGCATAATACGGTTGCAGCAATGATGAGTTACGAGCTTTTCTCTTCTTCACAGATCCTGAGCGACTTATGTTGCCAATCACATGTTTGTCTAATCTTAGTAAACAAAAACCTATAAATAAGTTCAACCCATATTTCATTGAAGCAAAAAGCAACGTTAACTCTACGTTTGAAAGATGGCGACAATTACCGAGAATGTTGGAGTTTTATGCATGATGTTCGTGTTGGTGCTAGGTTTTGTAGAATGTCGGAAAATGGAAGAGAAAGAAATCACCGCCACTGTACGTACTGGTTTCATCAGTGGGAGTGGAAGCCTTGGTGGTTTCAGTGGAGGGTTAGGTGGTTTAGGAGGTGGTGGGAACATTGGAGGTGGTGGTGGTGGAGGCAGTTCCGGTGGAGCTGGTAGCTTTGGAGGTAATTCTGGTGGAACTATTGGAAGTGGTGTTGTCAGCGTAGAAGGAAGTAAAAGTGGTAGTGGGAACATTGGTGGTAGTGGCAGTGGAAGCTTTGAGAGTGGTGCTAATGGCAATGCCGGAGGCAGTAAGAGTGGTGGCGCAAGCTTCGGCGTTAGTGGCAGTAAAAGCATTGAATTTGGTGTTAATGGCAATGCAGGAGGTAGTAAAAGTGGTGATGGGAGCATTGGAGGTAGTGGTAGTGGAAGTATTGGCGGCGGTGCTAGTGGCAATGCAAAAAGCAACAAAAGTGGCGGTGGGAGCATTGACGGTAGTGGTAGTAGAAGTATCGGAGTTGGTGCTAGTGGCAGTGCAGGAGGGAGTAAAAGTGGTGGTGGAAGCATCGAAGGTGGTGCTAGTGGCAGCGTAGAAGGCTCTAAAAGTGGTAATGCTAGCGGCAACGCAGAAGGTAGTAAAAATGGTGGTGGGAGCAGTCGAAGTAACGGCAATGGCAGCGTCAAGGGTGATGCTAGTGGCAACGCTGGAGGCAGTAAGAGTGGTGGTGGTAGCACTGGAGGTAGTGGCGGTGGAAGCATCGAGGGTGGTGCTAATGGCAGTGTTGGGGGAAATAAAAGTAGTGGCGGGAGCAGTGAGGGAAACGTTGGTGGCAGTAAAAGTGGTGGTGGGAGCATTGCAGGTAGTGGTGGTGGGAGCATTGCAGGCAGCGGCAATGTGAGCATCGGAGGTGGTGCTAGTGGCAACACTGGAGGTAAAAGTAGTGGCAATAGTGCCAGCACCGAAGGCAGTAAAAGCGGTGGTGGGAGCATTGGAGGCAGCGGTGGAGTGAGCGTCGGAGGTGGTGCTAGTGGCAACGTCGGAGGCGGTAAAAGCGGTGGCGTGAGCAGTGGAGGTAGCGGCGGTGGGAGCACCAAGGGTGATGCTAGTGGTAACGCTGGAGGCAGTAAAAGTGGTGATGGGAGCAGTGGAGGTAGCGGCGATGTGAGCATCGGAGGTAGTGCTAGTGGCAACGTTATAGGTAGTAAAAGTGGTGGTGGAAACACTGGAGGTCATTTGGGTGGTAGCGGTGGTAAAAGCGCCAAGGGTGATGTGAGTGGCAGCGTGGGAGATAGTAAAAATGGTGGTGGAAGTATCAGTAAAAACATCGGAGGTGGGCGCCATGAAAATATGGCAGGTGGTGTTAGCGGTAACATCGGAGGCAGTAAAAGTGGTAGTGTAAGCATCGGAGGCAGTAAAAGTGGCGGTGGAAGTATCGGAGTTAATTCCGATGGTAGTGTGAACATTGAAGGCAGTAAAAAAGGTCATGGGAAAGTTCATGAATTTCTCCAGAAGGCGGGGGGTTTGTTTCACCGTATAGTAGGTAAAGGCATCGGAGGCGGCGGTGGCGGTGGCAGTGGCGGTGGTGGAGGAGGAGGAGGAGGAATTGAGATCAGTAAACGAGCAAAAATTACCGTTGGCGGGCACGGCGGAGGTGGACATTGAGCTTTGGCACGGAACTCTCGCATACTTAAAGACTATACTTATTTTTGGTCGAATAATTACTGAACCTATTTTGTTTTTCTTGGTTCAGGAGGATTACTGCAAATTTTTGACACACTAAATAAGAAGCAGTTTTAATTTAATTTCACCAGTATTTTTGGATCAAATAAAGATAAAGAAAAAGTACCACGAGAAGTGTTGTAGATTAAATAATTTTAGAAAATTCTCTTTATTTTTAGAATTAAAAAATACTTATAATTTTAATTTTTTGAAAATTTTATTTTCTTAAACTTCAGTAAAAATAATCACATAATAATTCAACTTATTACTCTCTTGTGATTCAACTTAATTAATTAAATTTGATTCAAATTAATAATTTATATATTCAAATTACTAATTAATATTCCGGATAATGAAAAGGTTATATAAAGTTGA
>JANIPN010000219.1:90322393-90334053 GCA_027478595.1 Erythroxylum anguifugum
AATATTTAACAATTAATTCCGTCAATTTATAAATACCAATTTCACAAATCAATAAATATTAAGTCCAAAATATATGTATTTTAATTGAC
This sequence comes from Erythroxylum anguifugum, assembly GCA_027478595.1. NCBI lineage: Eukaryota > Viridiplantae > Streptophyta > Magnoliopsida > Malpighiales > Erythroxylaceae > Erythroxylum > Erythroxylum anguifugum. Next base: position 90,322,483 of record JANIPN010000219.1, read on the forward strand.
TTAACAAAGTTGTTCCCAATCATAGCTCCATCTTGTTGAAGGTTCTCTAGGACAAGTTACTATTGGGTCTTGCATCATTTGGTATCAGAGTTTTGGTTGTTAGATTTCAAATAACTATCCTTTTGTGTTGTTTATTTTCATTCTTCTTTATCTATTTTTCATCCCTTGTTTTGTTCACTTTTTGTTTGAGTTTTTGGCTAATTAATAGGTGTTTCTTCAAGTTCAAAATCTCTTCTTTCTCCTCGTTTTGGAATCATTCAAATCCAAGCTTTCTAGAGCAAATTACACTAATTCGAAATTTGAGAGCATCCATCTTCTAAATATTACTTTGCATTTTTTTCCATATTTATTTGTGTGAACTTCAAATTATCTAGAGAAAAAAAAGTAGAAGTCAAAAAAAGAGAAAAAATAAATTTGCCAAAAAAAAGAAATTTGTCAAAAAAAGAAACCATCAGCGTGTGTGTTGCAAATTCTAAAGAAGTGGAGTCCAAGTTTGCTACTTTCCTAATTGCAATCAAATAAAGATGACATTTTTCCTATTGCTTGAACTTGAATTGCAAGAACTTTCCTATCTTGTATTGCTTGGAACTTGCTTACTTTCCTATTTGCTTCACTTTCTTATTTCAATTGCTTTCCTGTTTTGTCTTTAGTTTCCTATTTTATTTCTTGCGTCGTTCGTCTTTCTTTAGCTTCAAGTTTGACTTTCCTTGAGATAATCACTTCCTTAATTCATTCCCTATCCTATTTTTCCTTTACTTAGTTTCCAATTTTCTCCACTTTCCCATCATTTTTCTTTCCTAATACTTTTGAAGCTAACTTTTTTTTTTCTTGTTTTCAGATTTGTTGAGCCCTTCTTTCCCTTTAAGTTCCATTTCCCTTTGCATATTCGTCTCCTTTACTTCTTCTTTATTTTCCACACCCTATTTTTCCTTTTGATTCTTTGAGAATTTTATTTTGGGATTCTAGTCTTGGCTGCTACTTGGTTTGATTGTTTCTATTTGATTGCATCTTGTTTCAAATAAAGATACTATAGAGAGCAAGTTGAGTGGTAAAAGGCAAGAGTGTTTGCATTATAAAAAAGTCAATTTTTATTGAAACACGAGTTGTTTGGCATCTGTTGAGTGTATACACGTGAGGTTGAGCGGTGAGGTCCATATTATTATTATTTTTGTTCACTAACATTTTGCAGTTAATAAACATGTCTCAAGAAGATGAATCACATAAGCAAGATCTCAAAGTCCTTATGAAGGCTGTGCAAGATCAATTTCGAAAGTTGAATGCTAGGTTGGATGACATCCAATCCACGTCAAACTCCAAAGGTCCTAGAAGGACGTTGCATGAAGAAGATGAAGATGTGCAATCCAGGGATGATGGCCCCAACGCTAGAAGAGGCAGACAAGCTTCTTCTTGTAATGAACTTGACAACTTAAAAATGAAAATCCCTTCTTTTCAAGGAAAAAATGATCCTGAATTGTATTTACAGTGGGAGAGGAAAATAAAATATGTATTTAAGTTTCGTACATGTAGTGAAAAGAAAAGATAAAACTTACTGTTGTTGAATTTCGTGACTATGCTAATATTTGGTGGGATCAATTGCAAGTAATTAAAAGGCAATATCTTGAAAGACCAATTTGCAAATAGCAAGAAATGAAAGCCATCATGAGAAGCTGAATAGGCAAAAGGTATAATGAGCCTTAGTACAATCATCCAAGGTTTTTAATTGCAAATTGCCGCTATGGTACTTAATGTAACCGTAATTGTTGTTAAGGTACATGTAATAGCAACAAATACAGGTGGTAAGAAGCTAAAATTCTCGTTCCATGAGAGTTTGATTTGAATTACTTAACATTAAAATTAGATTCGAGATAGTTAACTTGAATTTAAAATGTCATTTTTTAATATAATTTGTCAAAATAATATTATTTTAATATAGTTTATTAAAAAATCCCTTTTAATCATTTTAGTTACGGAACTTCACGTGTCAAAGTAATTAATTAATCAAGTCGTTATTGATTGCAACCAAATAATTGGCGGGAAATTCAGTTATCTACCGTTGTAACTAAATGATACCCGAGATGATAATATTAAGGCTCATTATAAGAACAATGTCTCTCTCTCTCTCTCTCTCTCTACTGTTATCTAGACCTTTTCTTTAATTAATTACCTCTTCACACTGATCTCCATGTCTAACTCCTTCTCGCCGGAGAACCACTCCGATCACCTCCGCTACACCTTCTACGGCGAACCTCATATTCTACCCATTAACGACACTGCTATCCTTGCCCTACTCGATTCTGAACTTCACTCAATGCCTCAACCTGATTACATCGATCGCTACAGCAACGACTTGCACCATCTTTCTACTCGCCGGATCTGCGTCCGTTGGATTCACCAGGTCTAAATACTAATAAATATCTCTACTCTCTACATATAATCCCTAATTATTGTGTTTATTTCGTGGATTCGATCGTGCATTGCAGGTGTGCGAAATCCATTATTTTACTCCTGTAACTGAGTGGCGCAGCGCCAACTACTTTCACCGATACATTTCGTATCTTCAATTCCCTGTACGAGCTTGTTCGTTACTCTCATTTACAAATCCTTTTTTGCTCTTATGAACGTTCTTGGGGTATGTTTATTTAGTTAATTCATTTGGTTATCAAGTTGGAGGAGAAGCATATGAAGATCCTTTCAGCAGCTTGTTTGAGTATAGCTGTGAAAATGGAGGAAACGAAGGGGCCGAAGAAGCTGTTGAATGAGCTTAGGCGACTATGCAGAGATGTGATTCCATTAAAATCAATCCAGAAAGTTGAATCATCGGTGGCTAATAAACTCAGTTGGAAACTTCTATCAGTTACTCCATTTAACTATATCCGTAATTTCATCATCAAGCTTCCATCTTCCTCCTACAATGGTCCCGATAATCTTCGGATTGTTCAAGATTCTTGTCACCTAATCCTCAACTCCCTCATGGGTAATTAAATTAATCAAGCTCAGATTATTCATTGACTTTTGTGTGTGTACGTGTGTGTCTTTCTTTAAAACTAGTGATGTCGAGATTTCAGATATTGAGATCTTGGCGTTTACGCCGTCAACGGTAGCAGCAGCGGCAGTGGAGTTGGCCTCCGCCAAGTATTTTAATGCGTACGGCGGTAAAGACGGCGAAGACGGTCATTTTTTCCATTCGAGCGTGAAGAAAGTACGTTCTTTGTGTTATATTTTGATATTCTCAAGGGGCCATTTGTAAATATTTTTACTCTTAATATTTAATTTTTAGTACTGTATTTGTGTCCTGAATTTCTTTTATATTTTGTCTTAACTCTCCTTTCTTTTCTTTTCTTTTTTCCAGGAAAAGGTGAGAGAATGCATCTGTTTAATGAGAAAAATCGATCCAAGATAGAAAATTGGACCTTTAAAGGTTCAATTTTCTTCTCTAAAAAACAAAAAAAGGTAAATGTTCTTTAAAGTTATTTACTAAATTTAAAGGGGTTTATTTGTTATTAAAAATATAAAAGAGATTTCTTAATTTTGAGGATTGTTGCCTCCCCTTGACCTTGTTTTCCATTGCCGTGTATAGGTATTAGGTACTTTCCTCAATTTCTGATATTTTTGTTCCAATTAGTGTATGCTTTTTTTTTTCCCAAATTTGCAACAATGTTAATTATTTTCTAAGTTTATAGTTATATATAAATAAATAATTAGAACGTCAGATTATTCTAATAAAATATTTTGATTTTAAATTTTAAAAAATAAAATATTATGTAAAATCATTTATATACTTTCTCGAGTAAATTAGTGAGAGTATAACAATTTTACATACTTTCAAAAGTAATTTTAAAAAATAAATTGAATTTTAGCTATTTAAAAAATTTAATGGAATATTAGTTAACATATTTATTTAACTTTCAATTGAGATTTTATTTTTTTATGCGTATAAAATTTTTCTGAATTAATCTCATTAGTTAAATAATTAAATTTATAATGACAAAAATGAAATAAATAAATTGGATCAAATTAAATAAAATAAGTTTAATTAATACAATAAATAAATTAGGTCGGATTAAATAAAATAAGTTAGTGACATTTTAAATAAATGATTAAGGGAAAATAAATCTCTTTAACCATTCAACTACATATCAGGAGATAAGACTCCACCTTTCATTAACAATGACCCAATGGTCCTATAGTATTCCGACTCCGATCATCGTCAACTACTATTCCGACCAGTTTTGATACGCGACCGCCTTCCTACTCCTCCGTCTCTATCGGTGGATGACTCAATTATGTGTGCAGATCACCCGACATCCCGACGTCTTCTTACAGGCTGCCTTCTTTTCACCTTCCAAGGACGACTTCAGACAGAATTAGCAGCGGCGGCCATGAATTGCATCCTCAACTTCGAGTCCGGTCCGAAGTCCTATCAGACCAGGATGAAAACTACACCGTTTTATAACAAGTGTGATAGAGGATGCTGAATGTTGATACAAAACCAAAGATTCTGATGCATGAGTGTTGGATGACAAGCAAAACAACCTACGAAGCATCTATAAAAACAGTTTAGTTTGTTCATAAAACTATCATCTTGAATCTTGCTTTTCCTTTTAATAAGTTTTCAGGTAAATCTCATGCTAAAAAGCATGGAGGCCCGAATTGAATTGATATTGATATATCGATTCGATCCGAGATACAAGCAAAATATCCTGGTTCAGGATATTAGTATATCAAGTAGAAAACTGTGGCAGAAGTGTGGACTCACTGGCAATACCTTTACAAGTTTCCACATAACTTTCTAGTTAATCCAGTAATCATGTCATTACTGATACCCATATTTCTTCTTGATTAGGGGACGAACGTCTTCAGCACCAACTAAAGTTTCCAAGAATAATAGCAAGGAAAGCAAAGCACTATCCTCCGGATCGCCAAACCAACTCTCTATAGGGATCCCATTCTCAGCTTGCAGTTGAAAAACCTGCGTAAACAAGTGAGCTTATATGCCTTCATTAACACAGAGATACACCATAGCTTGTTCATTTGGTTGCTTACTAGAGCTAAGTTTGTCTCTGAATTAACGTTCAATGATTAGCAATACTAAGCAAAGGTGAAGAGAAAATAGTCATATCTTGGTGATTACAATGAAATGGACTTATGTACACTCATGATTCTACAAACCTGAGGTGAATTATCCACTATCATAATCCTTGCAAGGTCACGACCAAGTATTGTCAGATCCTTCAAGTATCCACCATTGGCAAACACACATGAATCACGGTAAACTCGCTGACAAATTAGAGATCGATTTGGATCTATTATATCAAGCAATTGTTCCGCATAGTAACTTTGACCAGCTGTGAAAACTACAATGTCAAACATGCTTGAAACTGCCTCAAGGAACATCTGCAGGTACGGTCTCTGACGAACAGAAACAGTCTGTACTTGCATTTTGGAATGAATTTGAAAACTGAAATCCGCATCTTCACAAATATCAAATGAGGAATGTACTAATGTTTCTGCAGAAAGGTTTCACAGCAGATGAATAAGTATTCATATGAATTTGAACATTAAAAAAAAAGCATTGAATATCCATTTTCCGCATCTAATCCAGGAATAAGAAGAAGCCAAATTGACCTAAAAATGCATGCTTTATGTTTGGTTATGTATACTATAGTCTGTTTCCACACTGGCACAACCTGGTTGAAAAATTGTGTCATTACGAGAGAGCGTGCTTTGACACATTTTTTACCTTACACTTTTCAAATTTCCCCATCGAAATGACTGATAATACTACTTATACAGTTGTATAACACATACCATCTAGGTCAAGAACAAGAGTAATGGGAAATGCTTTCTGTGGTTGTATTTCTAGTGAAAAAGATTGATAGGGCGAGATCGTCTGCAGAAGTTCTTGCAAGCTAATTACACATAGATTCCAACTGTAATCTTCCTCATCAGAGACTCCCAAGTAGCTACCTAAGTTATTTCCTTGATGTATCATACCAGCTTGTTCCCAGAATATCCTATTTGGGTTCCATGGAGCTCTATCCACCAGCATAAATTCTGGATAAGCTCCTTCTTCAACATCTCTTACCCCGTAACAAGGCAGTTTCAGCCATGGAAGCACATCAAATTCCAAGACTTCGCCAAATCCTTTTGGTTGAGTAGTCACAGAAATTGAATTTTCTGCACATTTTTCATTCACTTCAGCTGCTAAATTGCGCAAAGGATCTGACACACGGCCTCCAAAAATCTCCTCAAGAGCACTCATACTGGTCACATATAAAAAATCCCAATAAGAACATCCGTTATTCCACACAAAAAAAGCAGGATCTAACGCCAAAATTCTGCAACTTGCAATGTAAGAATTGAAATAAGATGGACATGATTTCACATCCAAAAAGCATAGCTCTAAATAAACAATAGAACCGCATACATATTGCACTAGATTCCTACTTTTAGCACAAAATATGCATTTCTTGAACAATTCCAGTTATCATGTATTGCAAGAAGTAGAATCAACAGGTCAGGGAAGACCAGTTTCCATTCAATTGTTACCATCTCAGCTTTACACCAAAAAGATTACCTCTTTTCCTTGTTATCTCATTACAGACCACATGAAGGAGCATTGAATAGTTATGCACGCTAAAAGAAACAGAAGAACAGACTCATCTACACTAAACGCTGATAAGCTTAGGAAGAAGAAAATCAACTCACGAACTTAACTAAACATCTCAGAACAGAGGACCCTGATAAGAAAACTTGACCAAAATGGCTGCAAAAACGTACCCGAGACCGAAGTGAAGTGAAGTGAAGGAACAGCACACGAAAGAGGAAAAGATAATCAAAGAGACAGTTTGAAAATTTTTCTATGTAAACAAACAAAACCGTAACACAGACCGAAGCAGCTTTTTCTTTTTTTATCTCTCTCCTCCTCTCACCGAAACCAAACAACGGCTCTGATCGAGTTCTATTTCGGAGGAACTCAGCCGTCCATCCAAAAAGATCCCCTTCTAATCGTACGGTCCAATTTAACCTGCTTTATGTGGGCCACTATTAGGCTTTTATGCTTTCCGTAGGCCCACTTTAACATGGATCATTAAAAGGATAAACTTCTTTTATATATTAAAAATTTTCTAATTTAAAAATTGTTTTTTTTTTGACGATTAAAAATTGTTCTCTTAAACTTTGTAAAAAATAAAAAGACAATATCTTTGGTGAACTAATTAAATGTTATAAATATATTAATTAGTTTAATTTAAATTTAAATTTTATATTAAATCGTCGTATTAATAATAATTGATTAATTAACTTATTGTCCGTGTCGTATATATTTTATTATTATTTTTAACCAAATTTTAAAATAAAAGATTTTTCTATAAAATTAAAAATTATAAGAAGGGTTTTCATAAATTTTCAAAATTAAAGGAATTTTATAAATTTCTTACATTATACGTATCAAAGTATTATTTACTTTTAAATAAATTATTTAAAAATGTAAACTACAAATTCGATTAATAGTCATTAAAGAAATTCAAACGAACATACTACAACGCTGTAGGCCCCGAATTTGCCACCCTACTCGGCGCACTCTAACACTCTCTCGTACTTCGTCGGAGTTTTCTCCGAGGCAACTTGTGCTTGTCGAGAATCCAACTAACCAAGCATGTTTATGCACTCGATTTTAACGGTATTAAGTTATGGCGGATTCAGTTTGAATCTGAGTCTACTCGCCACTCGGTCCGACTCATCGCCCGAAACCTTCCGGTGAGACCCCGGCCATCATCAATGGCACCATGGCGCGTTTCAAGATGTCAGAGACAGCGTCCGGTCCGACGTTCGCCGCATGCTTCATACTCGCGTCGAGTTGATGGGTAAGCTTAGCAGAAAAAGAGTAGAGTTTTTTTTCATGTGTCAGTTGATTGGAATTGAGATTTGGCTGGTTCCGTTTCAAGTTCCGTTGGAAGTGAACGTGTGCTTGTTGGATTTAACGGCCATGGCGGTTATAGGTACTCTTTGGACGCACACAAGTTGGAGGAGTTTATGAAGACTAGCTTCTCTACCTACTCATAGGCCCTCGTGTTTAGAGACCGGCGAACCCCTAGATATTGAGCATCGTGTTGTTTTTAACTGCTTTCCTGTAAGCATTGCCTCAAATGGATCGTCCTCTTTCATGGTTTTCTCATTTTGACTTTTGCTCTTATCGATCACCGTAGGGAAAAGTAGTTTTGAGTGCAGAGTGTGGTTTTGAGTGTTTTTTTTTTCTCTCCTTTCTGTTAATTGTTATGGAATGTATGTACTCGGTATTGCGATAGGTAGGCCAACAAGAACTGATTGAACTTGTGAAGACGCTGAAAGAGGCTATGGGTCAGCGGGTACTGCAAGGGAGGTGAGTAGAGAATTATGTGGTTTATGAAGTAATTTTGAGTTTGGTGGAGTTGCTTGTATTGGATTTTTGTTGTGATTAGTTGTTTGAGTTTTGTGCTTACATTTCGTAGAGTGAATTTGGGAGGGAGGTGCCATTGTTTGAGGTGGAGGCAACTGCTGTGGAACCGGTGTTTCATAAGTTATATTCGTATCTGTTTGACATTGATGGAAAAGGATACTCTGCGACAGAGAACAATAGGCCTGTACCTACTGCAATTTTTGTTGTCAACTTTGATAAGGTCATTTGATTAATCTTCTATATTTTCTGAATATGGTGTTGATTCTCTGTTTCTCTGTTTTCTGCTTTCTTTCCAAATTTCTGAAGGTGGGTTGGTTTTCTTCTCTTTTACAGGTAACAGTCTAATGTATGGAAAAATTAGCCAGTTGACTGAAGAAGAGATGAAGAAACAAGGAGACTGGAGACTATATTTATCGTTATTGATACAATGGAGGAGCAACTCAAGTTTGGCTGAGTTCAGACAGGTACCAACTAAAGATGTGCCCATTTATTTACTTTGCAATTCATCTCTATGAAATTTTGTCTCTCTCAGTAAACTAAAGCAAGATCTGATGAACTACCATGTCTAGATTTGCTGAATTAGTCTTTGCGGACTAGTTTTCTTTACATTTACTACCCGACATTAATTTCAGAAACTACTTTTGAATTGATGTACTAATTTTACTATGGGGAGGAATGCTATCAAATATTTGATTCCCCTTTGAAATATGACCTCCAAGGAGGCAATGAGTAATTTACTTCAATGTGTCAAATACATTGCCCAAATCAAGTTGACCATATCTGTGTGTGTATGTGTGCTTTAGAGTCTCAGTCATGTTCAATTTGTTTTCTTAATAAAACTTGCCAATCAAAATAAAGAGACCAAATTAATTTGTATCAGAAATAGCTTTCTAGGCTGCAATTGTGCTTCAAAAGCTCCATTAAAAAGCTTCGATCAGAGCCCAGTGCATATTCATCATCCAAAAAAGGTTCCAATGCAAACCAATTTCAAGAAAGAAAAAAAAAAAGCAAATCGCCAAAAAGGGTTCCTCAGAAGTATGCTTGTAACTGTCGTCAAATTATACAATCAGGTCTCAAAGATTTCATGTCATCACCGGAAACCCCAAAAACCAAAGAAAAAGGAAAGACAATAAAGATGACGAACCAAAAATGAGCCAAAAGGGTTTTTAATTTTGCAGGATGTTATTCACCGTGCCTGTGGAAATACAGAGGCGAAGTGACTCAACTCTCCTGCAGACAGATCTTAGCCTCTCGTTCTTCAACATAAGAAACCCCCCCAAAAAACAGTTTCCACGCTTCAAAGGGTTCTCGTCAAAGAGGCATAACATCAAACAGATAATGAACAGGAAAATCAATTCATGGAAAAAGGAAACAGTAGCAGAGCAAAAGATCAAGAGGAAAAGAAAAGGGAGCGAGGGTTATGGATATTTATATACAGAATTAGGGTTTTGTGTTTCAGTCAGCTGGTAATGGATCACCCAAAAGACTCCCGCTCCAGCTGCCCCAGTCAAACCAAGGACTGGAAGAGCCCAAATGATTGAAAGGCCATGTGAAACCAAAGGCCGGACAAAATGTGAAAGACTGATTTAGTGTTTAAAATATTTTTAATTTTTTTATTTAAGTAATTTAAAAAAATATATTTTGAATCTTTAATTTTTTGAAAGAAGTTTCTTGTAATTTTTTATTTTCTAATAAAAGTTCTCTTTAACTTTTTCCAAAAAAATAAAAATAAAATATATGTGATATTAATATCATATGTAGACCAATCAAATGTTATTAATGCGAAGACTTAATTTAGATCTTAAATTTCACTCGAACTAATTAAATCTAACTCAAATTAATAATCATAATGAATTATTAATTTTACTCATATTTAATGAATTTAAAGTTAATGTGATAATTTAAGAGTTGAAAAAAGTCGTTATATTAGTAACATTAGATTGATCGACGAATCATATATATGCACGTAGGATAAAATTAAAATCAAAGATAATGAAGAATTTATTCTCTTGACAATCCATTATAAAAGTAACTCACATAATATTTTTATAAAAACTAAAAAAAAGATAATACAAATTGCATAACAGAATATTATTGATACCGCACCTTAACCCTGTGTTTGGTTACTGTCCCTATGAATGAGGACAATAAACAGGACCAATAAATTTTGCCCCTGGTGATGTTTGGTTGCTCTGCCCCTATTTCAATCCCTGACTCCAGCATATAGGGGCAGCCATTTAATGTCTCTCCAAAAAGTGCATACGGAGATACTGTACCCTGTCTCTCAACTCATTTTACCCGACTAACCTTTCTCTACTCGTCGCCGACTACCGAGCTTCCAGCGCACCACGGCCATCACTCCTCTGTCTCCTCTGTTTGTCGCACGGTGGGAGTCTTCTTCGGTTCTTCCCCAAGACGGTGGAAAGCTCGAAGGGCAAGGGTAAGATCTATCCACTCTATCTTCCTACCTGTTTCTCACTGATTTTGTTTAATTCAAACACTCTCTTCCTTCCCCGATCTGGTTTACGTCTTCTTCCTGGCGAACTGTTCTGAAACTTTTCAAGAGTCCATTGCTTTCCCTCTCCTGACGAGGTTGAACAATTTTAATCATTAGTAGTGTTTAATTGAAATTTTCATGCAAAACGTTATGCGTATGATGATGCTTTGGGAATTCTTTGTGAGATGGGATTTGGGAAACTCATATCGTTACAGAAGAATGATTGTTTTCAGGGAACATGCAGTGGTTTCAGAGTTATTTATTGCTGTTGGGTTTCTCTTTTTTGCTGTGTAAATCTTATGGTTTTAGTCATTTTCTATCTAGCAAGCAAATGAAAATCTTATGGTTTTTTGCTGTGTAAATCTTATGGTTTTAGTCATTCCCTGGTCTGGTACTGTGATTGTTTTCTGGGTTTTTGTTGTTTCTGAAATCCGCTTGGTGTCTTGACACCATTTTACTGGATATTGCATAGCTTGATTTTATATGTTAACGTAAGCTTCAAATTCGTTCCTTTTATCAAACCAATATCCGCTATATTGTTTATTTTTTATTGGTCTTTGGAATGTCTTAGATATGTGGAATTTGGAGTTGCTATATACTAGTTGGTAGTTTGTAGGGATTGAATTTGTGGTTATTT
>JANIPN010000219.1:90361428-90372772 GCA_027478595.1 Erythroxylum anguifugum
TTTGGGCTCAATTCCATTAAACTCTCCTCCAATAGGCTTGGAGTTCGCCATCTTCTTAAGATCCTTACTCCTGCTCACATGAGTTGGGGTTTTTCTTTATTTATAAATTTTTTGAATTATCAAAAAAATATTATTTCGTCATTTGGGAGGATAATTTGTAATGGAATTGAATAGAATGTGATGTGATAAAAGAGGAGAATTTTATTTTACATTTTATTTCATCATAAATAATAAAAATGATAAATCTCTGATTTGGGGGCTTAGGATGAAATATAAAATGATAAACAATTTTTTACTATATTACATTATAAACCCTTATTTCAATCAACATTTCACTATATTATATTATAAATCATTTTATCCCTCCCAAATAACAATTTTATAATATTACATTCATTTAAATTTTATTTCATTATAAACCATTCAATTTAATTAAAACTTACGTCCACCCAAACATAGCCTAAGTAGGTAGCAAGGGATTCAATTATCGTAGTCATGAAAACCTAATTATGTAGCGAAGGATTAAATCATCACAGTTAATCCCGCGATAATAGTAATTATAATTACAGTTAGTAATTTAAAACCCTTTTAAATATTATTATGAGCTAATTAGATAACAAGACAATATAGCAAATAGTTTTGATAATTCTGATCTATTCCAGTTCAATCTAATTCAAAATTAATGAATTAAATTTATATTGATTGAATTTTAAATTTAATTTAATTTTAGGGTACAAATCAAAGTATACTTCAAACCATTCAAACATTTTATTTAAAATAACGTCGTTTTAGTTTAATCATAATTAACTTCAAATCATATTTATTGACAAGTGTGTGATATGAGTTAAGTTTACTGTCTCTCAGATCCAAAATATTAAATTAAAATTATATTATGTTAATCTTAAAATTTTAAATTTATAGATTGAAATAATACACTAAAATATTGCAAGTTGAGTTTCAACGTATTCTTACTTTCAATTAATTATTATTTTTTAATTTTTTTTAATCTCACCTGAAATCGAATCTTCAATCTTTTAATTAAAAAACTCTTTCCTTTTCGACCAATTAAACAACCTTAAGGCTAAATTTCATTTTTTTCCAATCTTATCTTTAATTCAACCATCCAATGGCCAGACTAATCTCGTAGAGTAGTTTTGCAGTCTAATCATAAACCTGTTTGCAACTTGCACAATAATTTCTCAATCATTGAAGTGTTAAGACCAAATTAAATTAAGGGTCACATCTAATTTTGTGATTATCACCTAATTATACCTCTTCTTATATGTCCACACACAAACATGATATTTGAACAAATTTTTCCTCGGATCCAATTGTATAGATTCAATCGAGCTTAATTCGAATTTAAGCATACTAATTTTTTCGAGATCGAACTCGGGTATTAAAATCATGAATCTCACTTGATTTAGTGTCATCATACTTTAGTTGATCTAAGTGTTTCAACATGTGATCTACAAAATATTTTGATGCACAATTAATGAATAATAACTATAAATTCCCAATTATTTAAAAAAGTAGTATTAATTCTTGATAATTACGACTTGTTTAAGAGTACATTTACAACAAAGTTTTAAAGCGGGTTCAGATCCAATATCCATTTTAGATGAACTTAAGATCCATAACTATTTAGTCAAGAGCTCGGTCCAATAGTTTTGTAAGACAAAAGCCGCGTCGTTTGGAGTCGACATCCTAGTCCTCAAGTCTTCCTCACCCCAAAGTGAAGCACAGAGTGGGTTCTTCTTCTACCCCAAAGACAGGGATCGGATAAGAGCAGAGAACTTGGAGCACCAAAAAGGCATAAACCATCCTCGCCTCCATCTACAATCGATCAAGAAAAAAAATGGCGTCATCATCAACATCAACGGCGGAGAGAAGGGGTATACCGGGGGCACAGTTCGTGGAGGATGTAGAAACGTATCTCACTCAGTCTGGAATCGATGTCAACTCTGCTATGTCCTTCCTTCAAGAAAGGTTCTTCCTTTTCCTATTTCACCTTTTCCCTTTATTAGTTTTCTCTTATTTCATGGAATTTGCTTGATTTTGTGACTTCCCATCAGTTGTATTTGTTCAAATTTCAATTTTTTTGCTTCTATGATCGTGTTTGTAGTTAAAATTCTGCTTTTTTTCACACACCCAATTGGATTTCTTGTCTCCTGGTCTTGTTAGATATTGCCATTCTTTTACTCGGTGAATGCTTAGTTACTATGAGTGCGTGTCCCTGATTACTATGTTCAATTTAGACCTGAATGGTGATTTAGGTCAAAGCAGCTGTCTTAACTATTTTGCCTTTAGGGGTTTAAGTCTAGTTGGATGAAAAATTCAGTAACTTTCTCATTGGTCTTTGTGATATTTACTTCTGCAGACTTCAGCAATATAAATTGGTAGAAATGAAACTTCTTGCCCAGCAGAGAGATCTTCAGGTAGGTTGCTGTTAGTATTTAATGCTACCTGTGTGTATTGTTGTGACGGACTATCACTATCGACAAGGACTTCATTGCAATATGATTCATTAAGTGCAAGGAAAGAAGGAATATTGTAGTTGTAGTGTTTTATATTTGAACCAGCCAAATAAAACTTGTATAGTGTAGTTTCCTGTATAAGAATTCTTGTTATATTAGCAAGCTGATCATTGTCGGTAGATTTAAGTTGCCTGTGAAGTAAGTGAGGATAATGAAATAAATCTTAAAAATGTGACCCTTGGATGGTGAAGCTCAAATTTCTTTAACCTCTAATGGTCTGATTATTCATTAACTTAATTAATTACCAAAAGCAGAATGTTACTTTATCATCAGATAAGTTAATATGTTCTAACCCATTCTTCTTATTGCTGGCTGTTTTGTGGAGGGAATGTCATTTCCTATGTTGGATAGTATTAATGAAGACATGGTGATGAATAAAATTTTAATTTTCTTTTGTTTCTCAAGCTTCCGAGATATTCATAGATTTTGAGTTTATGTTGTTTGATTATTCTGATTTTTAGGCAAAGATCCCTGATATTGAGAAATGCTTAGATGTCGTTGCCACTTTGCAGGCGAAGAAGGGTGCTGGTGAGGTTCGTGTCTGTATTCCAGTCATCCTTTATTCTGTTTGTACCTTCACTTTGATGCACATATTTACATGGTCTCAGTGAATTACATTTTTGGGAAGGTGTTCAGGTTCCCATCGTCACTACCAAGTCTAAGCTTTTTCTTACTTAGGTTTGAACCTAATTAAAACTACCATATTCTAATGTCCTAAGAGAAGGACCAAGTCTACATGGGTATGTAAGTTTGCGAAATGAGAGATCTCTCCCCAAAAATTATTGAACTGCTTATGCTTATTTGCAATTATCTAGAAATGGCTTTCCTATCTTTTGTATATGCATGACAAATGCCTCTGAGCTTGATCTGTCTAACTTTGGATTCAGGAAGTGTGTAAACTTCTACCAAACCATCCAATCCTAGTGTAGTCCACTCCAAGATGTTTCAGATCTTTCTCTCTTAAACCTTCTCTTCATCAGATGTCATGACTTTCAACTCTACTAATGGAATCTTTCTCTCTTAAACCTTCTCTTCATCAGATGTCATGACTTTCAACTCTACTAATGGAATATCGAAATGTCGATTTAAATGTTAACTTGCCACATATATAATATTCTATTTTCTGCATTGTGTTGAATTCTGAATTCCAAAACCATATGCACTGCATTACGGCTTTTGATTCAACCAAAACAGTTTGTCCCTTGTTGGTTCTATACTTCTGTTCATGTATAGTCCTTTATGAGATGAGGATGTGTAATTCATATTTGAAGTCCTTGCAACCTTGACTTAAAATGCACATAAAATTTAGTGATGTGCTTGGAGATCATCGTCATAGAACATATTTAGCACCATGTATTCTGCACTGGACTAAAGTAGATGCATTGGATACCGTTGTCTTGACGAGCTTACATCGCGTGTTTTATGTCATGCATTTTTTCATCCTTTTTTCTTTAGAATCTGCTCCGACAAGTTAGGCATTGCATCTCCATTTTCTATGCAGGCACTTATTTCTGATTTTGAGATATCTGAAGGCATATATTCAAAAGCTAAGATCGAGGGTGCTGAGTCAGTGTGTTTATGGCTGGGGGCAAATGTCATGTTGGAGTATTCTTGTGATGAGGTTTGAATTTCAGCTTTAAGATCAATGGAACAAACAGTTTCTTTTTCATATCCAGCCGAGCATGCATACTAATAATTTTTTCTTTTTAAGTATCGGTATTAACATCTTCAATCCCACTGCATGCAGGCTACCGATCTCTTAAACAAGAATTTAGATAATGCTAAAGCTAGTTTAGAAGTTCTAATTGCTGATCTACATTTCTTGAGGGATCAAGTCACAATAACGCAGGTAGTGTGAAAGTTCAGGTCTTTATTGGTCTTTTTGGACTAATGTAATGACTATACGTGAATGTTCTGAGATTCTGGGATATGCAGTTAAAGTATCCAATGACATATCCAGAAAGCATATTGTCCCTTGATAACCTTCAGAAAAGTGTTTCTTGTTTTCTTACTTCTGAAGCAACTACTGGCAGGTCACTATCCCTCGGGTGTATAATTGGGATGTTCACCAGCGCCGGATGCGAGAAGCCGCCGGTGCTGCTGAAGACACATGAAACAAAAGCTTTAATCCATCCCAGAACCAGAACTGACCGTGTATCTTATTACGAACTATTGGCTAATCTCTCCTGGCCTTTTCCAGTTAGGACGAATTGGCTTTATATTTCCGGTCGTTATGATAATAGTTTCCGGGTCCTATGTGGATGGACATGATCCCAAATAACGGTTCATCGTAGCACGTATCTGCGTGGAAGAAACTCACTTTGTTTCTTAATCTTTTGGGGCCAGTCCTGATACAACTTCTAGGCTTGAAGTGAAACATACCAAATCACCAGGATAAGCTTTGGAGTGTTCCTTTTTTCTTTTTCTTGTCAGCCATTAGATTTTCAGTACAAATCTATACAGCAGTCACTTTTGTTTATTTTCTTCTTTTGGGTCTTTAATGATCAACTACTTGAATTAATCCCTTTTCAAGATAATCATTTTAATGCACTTCATAATTCATAAATCAAGTGGTCCAAATAAATAAATGCATGAACAGCAACACCACAAGTGTTCTATAAGTGATTTGCGTTTACAACCTGAAGTTGAATTCAGATGACAATTATAGAATGGAAAAGTTCTTTCTTCTCATGCTCAACCTGCCAAGGGGACCATAGAAAAAGACTTTTCTAAGTTTGAACTCAATAGAATTGGAGCTATGTCAGCCCCAGATTAGATCAATTTGTTATGATTGATCGGATCGATCTTGACTATCAAAATTAATATGCGGATGAAACCGAATCCGAACTAACGTATCATTGTCCGGATTACAATAGATTTTGTACTTTTGAGGAGTGTCTCAAACGCCATGAAAGTTGCAGGATCTACTCGTCCTTTGATCCGTGCAATTTGTAGGTAAACAGTCAATTCTTTGTGTGGACAAACCCCTTGACAGTTTCTGTTCCTCGAGTATATGTGTCTACATTCTACTAGCTGTTCTCACCTCCATTTATAGATGTCGGCTAACGTTATTTAATTGTCGGTAAAACCTTGTCCAATTGTCGGTTCTGAAGTCCAGTTGCTGGTAGGATTTGATTTCACATCAAGCCTTCCGCCTATAAATTATACAGAGGACCAAAAATAGAAAATGAATTATGTTTTATATAAGTGAATGAATAATTGTGTCTCATTTTAGTTAAAAATTAACATATTTGTGCATTATATGGATGAAATTTGCCTATAATGTAATTTTATCTTCATTAATGCATGTAACTCGGATTCAAGCTTTTTCTTTTTCGAGCTTAATTCGAACAATCGAACGATTCAGAACACAATCAAAATTTTAACTTAAACCAAAATTATATTTTAGTTGAACTAATTTCGACTTAAAATTTAATCAATTCAACTTTGATGTAGTAGCTCAATTTGGGTCAGATGTGGCAATTAGTCAACTCAAAATTAGACCAAATAATAGAGCAAGGAGACGAGTCTAAGAAGAAAGTTTCAAAGAGACAAGTTACAGTCTGATAATGGCATCATGGCAAGAGTTGACATTTGGAACATAAAAGCGAAAGAGCTATGACTAAGACTCTTGTCTTTCTTTAGCCCCCCATGTGACCGCGAGCTTAAGCTTTTGACGCACCAACTTCCAAAATGTCAGCAACCCCACAAATATCTTCTCTTACATTTCTTAATCCCATATTTAAAACTACAAGGAGAAGCCATGTCAACCTTTCGTTTCTATTTTTTTATTATATTATATGTAATTTTCACACCTTGAAAATCTGCCTTACCCTTTTTTATAATAGAATAGTTGAATAATTAATATGATATAAGCGGAAATAGCCTCTCTAATGTTAAAGCTGTGTACTATTAAATCTCTCCAAATCTCATTTCATTGCAAGATTTCAGATTGAGCGATGATGACGACGATGATAATATAAGCAGCGAAGTCATTATAGTAATACAACTCATGTAAGAGACCATAAAAATGTGACTAACAATGAAAATGTATTGCATATGTTAAATTAATTTTTAATGTATTAATTAACTTAATATAAATTATCATTTGTAATTTAGATTAGGACTACCCTAAAATATTCAAAGAAACGTGCACGCAAAACGGGGCTGATTTGTCGTCGTTTTGTCCTCATGTGTTGTTTTTCCGCGTTAAACCGATTTCACACTTTAGAAAACAGAAAAAGACTTATTTTATTAAATATATCAAAACACTGTTGACTTTGACGGATCATGTGCGACTAAATATCTTTAAATAAATAATAATAATCTAAAATATTCTTATTGGGTCTTGAGTTCTTTTTTTTTTCCCAAAGGCCGCAATTACCGGTAAGCGTTTCCATTGCATAACCATTAGAAACTATTATTCCTTTTCATGCACTCTCTTTTATTATTCTTTTTTTTTTATGCACATTGAATAAAATTTTAAATTAATACAATAATCTACAAATTACACCAATCGGATATTTCGTGTTAAATAAATCTTGTACGACATGCTCAAAACATAACGATACGTAGTATTAATATTTAGTTTCTACCTTCTTATAACAAATATGATGGTAGTTTATGTATTTTAAATATGATAATTTGTTTAATGTTAACATTTAACTAAAATTTAAAAAACTAAAATAAATAATGTAAAAGGATTTTTTAAAAAAAATATAAACTTAATGCTCGAGTTCATCTCATTCCTTTGTTAAATTTCAAAGCTCAAGCTATTGACTTGGTCCAAACCTAAAAGCAAGTGATGATGGTGTTTGACCGTCAAGTCTATTCATTCGTAGATAGATATTTATAGAATAAAATAAGTTTTTTTGTCAATACCACAATTATTATTAATCACATAAACAAATTGGGAAAATCTAGTGAGGATCAATCCATGAGGAGGAAAGGAATAAGTGGTGGGCTCTCTAGAATCTATACTTTAATCTTATTTTAAGGTTACTAATCAGGTTTAATTAGTTTCTACAACTACTATTAGTGGATGATGTCAACATTAATCTAGAAACCAAACTTTAACCCATTACAATAACTTATCTTCTTATTACAAAATACTGTTTCACACTGGAACTCTGCAACTGCCTAATGATTAATAGTTTACTTAGTCTAAGATTAAAAGGTAAATCATATTTTTTTTAGTGCGTAGTTAGCCTAATACTAAATAATCTAATATATAGATCTTATAGGAAATACATTTTAAATTGCATTAAAATGCACTAAAAAGGTTATTATAACGATTTATATATCTTAATTCCCTTTTATCATATCGGAATTAGCTAAAAATAAAATAACACTTTCTATAGATATTTTAATGTTTTAAAAATTAGTTCGAAAGTTGAACCGTTAAGACAGTATGTTTAAGGTTTAAAAGATTCAACATGTATTAGACTGTTATAAAACTGATTACACATTAAATAAAATTAAAAATTTTGAAATATGAAATTCTCTTTACTTATCAAAATATTGAAGTTTAATTAAAAAGAGAGTGTTAAATGTACAGTAATTGATTTATAAAAAATAATTAATTTATAAAACCGATAAATTAATTAATAAGCTATTCGGTTTTTAATAATAAGGATTATTAAAGTAAATGGGATTGAAAAATTAAAAATCAAACCAGAAAAATAGTTTCAAAGTTTTAATATTTAAATCGACCAAAATTATTTAAATTTTTTAATCATTCATATATTTCCGTACATATATAAATACATGTAATTTTTGCAAAAGTAAACCAATGTTATAAGATCATACTCACTATTTAATTTTGTTTTTAGTGAGTGTCTATATATATACACACACAAGCGCGAATAGGTAAAGGTATGAATAATGGATAAAAAAATATTATTTTCAATCTTTATTTTAGTGTTCAATTTTTTGTAAAATTTTAACTAAGTATTCCAATTTTAAAAAATAAACAACTTAATTGAATAAGTTGTTTTTATTAATATTTTCATCATATAAAATTAAAGATTAAATATAATTAACAATTTTGAAATATGATTGAAGGAATTGTCTTTACTTGTTGAAAATTTTGAAGTTTAATTAAAAAGAGTCTGTTAAATAAAAATTAATTGATTTATTTTAATTTATAAAAATAATTAATTTACAAATCCGACCAATTAATTAATAAGCTAGTTGATTTTTAATATCAAGAATTATTGAAGTAAATGGAATTGGAAAATTAAAACCGAACAAGAAAATCTGTTGATTCAAAGTTTTCATAGTTCAACTGGCAGAGCCGATTGTGTTTTTTAATCATTGGTATATTTTCATTATATATATAATTCTCATATTTTCAAGAATAATAAAAAATGAAACTCCATGAAAAGCAAGAAATGTCATCCTAAAGATACATCAACTTTAATTTGAGCATTGTTGCCATGTAAAATTAGATAATTAAAAATCTCTATCTTATGAATATGATTAAAATCAAATAATTTAATTCTTACTTTCACATGTATACTCTTAAATTGTTATCATATTATGAGAGAGAATAAAATTTTCTTAAGTCGTTATTTTTTAATTAATTATTAGTGACTTATAATAATATCATAACATATAATTATAAAATTATGGTCTGTGTTTTGTAAATTTCTACAGTTTTATTAAAGAGTTCTAATTATTTTATTACTGAAAGAGTACTCATTTTATACACAAATAAAAAGTGAATCTAATTTGTGAGAATATTTTCTAATAAAATTAAATATAAAACATTGAAAATAAAAATTTTAATATTCAAAATAATTTATTTTTAGAAATAAAACAACAAAAAGTTGAAATAATTTAAAACTAATAATTAAAAGCCAAAATAATTCGACTGATTCAATTATAGAAATTTTGAATACGCCAATTTTTATTCATTTTTAATTTTTTGATTTATTTTACTTTAATAACTATTGTTATTAAAAATCGTTTAGTTTATTAATTAATTGTCAATTTTTTAAATTAATTGTCTTTTATAAAAAATTAAACTAACTAATTTTTATTTAGAAATCCCATTTTGTCATTAAATTTTAAATTATTCCGTCAGAAATAACAACCTCCTTTACCTTTATTTTAAAATTTTCAATTTTATTCAAAATTTAACTAGATTTATATTGATATAACACTATTAGATATTTTATCTTATCAATTTAATTTTAAATTCAGTTTTTAAAGTATTACTTAAAACTCTCTAAGGTATTTTAGTATATATTTGGGTTGATTGCAAAAAATTCTAAATTTTGTTTAATTTTGCAATAATAGCTTGGGCTTCAAAAGTAACAATAAAATACTCAAA
The DNA here is from genome assembly GCA_027478595.1 of Erythroxylum anguifugum. NCBI lineage: Eukaryota > Viridiplantae > Streptophyta > Magnoliopsida > Malpighiales > Erythroxylaceae > Erythroxylum > Erythroxylum anguifugum. Next base: position 90,371,302 of record JANIPN010000219.1, read on the forward strand.
TTTTCAATTTTTTTAACTATAGGCTCACGTTAGTGTCTTTATTAAGTTTACTCACATAATCATATTATACAATTCAACGACCTCACGTTTTGATTTTAGTTTTTGATTTGCTCTTTTTACGTTCTCACCTTTCGATTTTCATATTAAACAGTCATAATATTCTTATTGAAAGAACGAACTAAAAACGAAGAGTTTGCTAGTGCAATATGTAGCAATGCGAGAATAGTTTGAAACGTTAAAGGAACAAACAAAAATAAAGAGCAGAGCGCTAAGAGTGTCGGGAGAACAAACAGATAACGAAATACTAAAACTCTGTAAATTGATTTAGGGATTCTATTTTTAACAACGGCAATGTTTAATTAATCTTTATTTGTTGTGTTAATTTTGAAGAGCTAGCATTAAAAAAAAATAAAAGTCGAGTTATAACTGAAATAATTAAAATTTTAAATATTTTATTATTATTTTTAAAAATTCAAGTTATAATTATAAAACTAAACAAAGTTTTAGAATTTTTTATAATTAACCTGTATATTTTACCTGATGTATTTGAAACAACTTTTTTTTTTTGAGAATTATGTACCAAACAGTTGATTGAACGACAAGTAACTCAGATGAGAAGCTGGGCAGCGTATGATAGAAGACCCAAAAAAAAAAAAAAGATAAAATAAATATAGTACCAAAACCGCGTAAAAGTGCAAATGCTTTAAGAACCAAAAGGTCTTGATTAAAGAAAAGCCGATCGAATGATCTGACAAAGCGGGTGATCATCACGAGAAGGAACAGAAATCTTCCACGTGCACGATCATGACTGATTCGTTGCCTTTCTTATCCCTGTTCCCACCTCTAGCTGTAGTTCTATATGCATCCAATATTTATTTATTTTCTATTTTTGTAGTTCTTTTTATTAAAGAGAAGAATTCAAAATTGTTATTCTTTATACGTGTACTAAGTAAATCTTCGTATTACACAATAATTTGTAAATCATGTTAATTGGATACTTTATACTAAACAACACTTTAAGTAAGTAAGGTTGTTGGGATTAATCTCGAACTAATTCTTCAAATTTAAATCCAATTAATCTAAATATAATTCATTAATTTTATGTAAAATTGAGCGAGTTAAATTAGACCAAAATTATCATAAATAAGATGACTATGTTCGAGTTTAGATTATCTGACCCAAATTTGTTTATCAAATAGACCGACCAAAACAAACAAATAACTTAAAATTTGTTCAAACTTAAAATAAAAATGATATTATTTTAATTAATTTAAGCTTTTATTTATTTAATTGATTGGACCTGCAGTATAACTGCAAGTCCTACGTTTATACTATTACGATGGATCCTACTCGTCCAAGAGTGGCTTTATCTCCGGCGCTTCTTTCTTTCACACCATCTCTTAAGACACGGTTAATTTCACTAGCCGTTAGGTGCGTCTTCTTCGTACGTGGCCAATGCTAGGTGTAATTT
>JANIPN010000219.1:90411244-90435948 GCA_027478595.1 Erythroxylum anguifugum
AAATCTTTTATATGGATTATAACATAAGCAAAGATAATATCAAAAATAAATATTAAAACATATAAAAAAGTAAAATAATATTATATAAATCTCAAAATAAATATTTAAGTTGAGTAAATAGTTAAATATATAATAAATTATACATTTTATTGTAATAGAGAAGATGAGTTTGCAATATAAACGTGAAAATATGTTTGTGGTTATTTTAAGAATTATGTGTAAAATATAAGAATAAAAATGACTAAAAAATAAGGTTATTAATTGATCTGAAAAACCTACTCGAAAAAATTATTTAAGAGGCTATTTTAAGAAGCTCCAAATTTGAGCCTTTTAAAAAATTATATTTTTCGGCCAAAGAAGTCACATCTATTAAAAAATGATTTTTTATTTTACAGCCAAACACTCATTTTTCTTAAAAAGACTTTTGTAGTGAAAAAAAAAATATTAATCTCACAAAAGCTCATCCAAATATGCAGTTATTTTTAACAATGCGGTTAACATGTAAAATGAAGTTTTGTTTAATAATGTAGTTTCGGGTAAGAAATCATACCGTACAGCCATAAGTTTAGATTTCACTTATTTTTAACAATTAAATCCAAAAACAAAACTAAAATTCAATAAATCACGAATTTTTAAAGACTTTTCTTAAAATTTAAATTGAATCTCTTAACTTACATTTGAAGAATTCAGTTTTAAGTTGAAATAAATTAAAATATTAATTCTGGAAAAGCAGTTGAATTGGAACACAATGGATGTGTTTAGCAAACAGCTTATTAGCTGATTTTTAGCTTTTTAATTAAAAATTAGCTTTTTGACTATCTAAAAAAGCTATTGATGTGTTTGATGAATAGCTTATTTAACTCCGATAAGCTGATTTCTAAAAGCTCAATAGGAGGAACTTTTGGAGTTAGCTGTTTGCCTAATGACAGTATTGTCCTCTACTTTACTCTCTATTTTTGCTCTGTGTGTTTTCAAAGTTAGCTTTTTTTATCGTAGTGAAGTTTGGAATAATATAATAAAGGGATTAATTAAATTTTTAATCTTTATTTAATTTTATAATATTAGTTAACATTTAAAAATATCATAATATTAAGTTTTTGAATACAAAGAGTCTCATCAAATTAATATTTTTAGTATATAACTACTATATATCGTATTTGTATCATACTATAATTATAAATATTTTAATTTATTAAATAATAACATTCATATATATTATATAAAAAACTTATATGATGTAGCTCGCTGCCTCATTCATATTAATAGAGAATTTAACATTAGATTATTATTATTATTATGTTTTTTATTAAAGTTATAAACTTAATTTTTGTAAAATTAAATATCTAAAATCTAAATTCTTATAAAAATATTCAATAAAGTACTAAAAAATATAATATTCATGCCTTTATAATTTTTTTAAAATCATACTCATATAAGTTATTTTACACATCAAAAGCTAATACTAAACAGCTAATTTTTTCAAACATTTTTAATAAACAAGTAAACAACTGATGTTATCCACTAATTAAATTAACTATCAGCTATCAGCTATCAATTAACAGTTCAGTGCAATCCGTGTTTTGCCAAACAGGACCAATGACATACCAACCACCGAAATTATTTTTTTATTAATTGCTTTATATTCACAATACTCAATACACCAAACCTAATATCAAAAGTCAATGCTACTAATCATTTCACTTGTCGGTTACCAAACTACCAATACTTGCACGTTACCTACTTTTACATCATACTACGTAAAACTCCGTATTTGAGGGATTGCGTATTTGAATCACAACAATTAAAATTTTAAAAATAAAAATATTTTTAATATAAGCAATGGTTTCCGTTATTTAATATTTAATTACTAATTTATTTAATTCATACTAAAAAATATCTACAAGAAAGATAGATCAATAGTTGGATATGCGGTGCCTCAATACTCGAACTATTTTTGACGTCTCCTCCTACTTTGAAGTTCGGAGAAAGTAAGATAAGAAGTGACTTACGAATGTACAGAGGCATCAAACATGGGGGATTTTTGTTTGGGACACTGAACCATCAGAGAGTGCACCCACAAAAAACAAAGAAGTAGCAGAGCATCGCAACTAAAGCTACGGATTCCAACACTGTAACGAACGTCCACAAGACCTCGTCAATCGAAATCTCTAACCACCTCAAGCTCAAGTAGGAGAAATCGAACTCCGGCCACCGGAATATGGACGACGGAAGGGAGAACCCAAACTCCGGCCACCGGAAGGTGGATGTTGGAAGCCAGAAGCCGAATTCCGTCCACCGTAAAGCGCCCGAGTACCACCTGGTACTCATATTTACAGAGAGAAAGCAAGTTCGTTCGTTTGGGATGAGATTGTCGGGGATTGGGTTTTTATCGTGTCTTAATTGTGTAAAGAGCACGTGTTCCAGCTTGGCGTTGAACTTGACCATCGGATACGGTCTTTTGTCTCATTTTAGAAGATAACATCAGAGTTAGAAATGGCAAAAGCTAGCTCGGCCTGACACGCTTTGATTCGAGTTAATTAAACATTCACAGGCTGTTTGGAAAGGCATGGTTTGAATTCAATCGTTGGATTGAATCCAAATCAATTGTTTGGAACCAATAAAAACCAAAGAATTGAATTCATATAGGGGTTCAACCGCCACTTTATTCATAAATAATGCTTATTATGACATATTTATTGCCTCTTTATTTCAGTTTTTGAAAGTAAATAAACACTTTTTTATACCGCAAAAGTTATTTTTTAAAAAATTGAGTGTTTTGCTGTAAAATCCGAACGCACTTTTTTTTTTTGAAATGACTTTTTTAGAGGTTGAAATACAGCTTTATGAGAAGCTCAAATTTAGAGCTTAAAAAATAACACTTTTTCAGGTAGATTTTTCAGATCAATTAAATTAACTTATTTTTTAGTTCCTTTTATTTTTATGTTTTACACATAATTCTCACAATACCCACAAACACATCTTCATGTTTATTTTGACATTTATATAATATTATTTGACTATTTTATATGTTTTAATATTTATTTTTTATATTAGTTTTACTTATATTATAATCCATATAAAAGATTTGGTTAGATCTATTTTTATTTAAGCTTTATATAGTTTAAAATTATATAATAATTAATATATTGTACTTTACATATTGTTTAATATATTTTAAATAATTTTTATATGCATAAATAATTTTTATTACAAAATAAAATATAGTTAAAATTAAAAGTATTTTATTTTTATATTGTCAAACAGTCTATTATATGAAGCTCTTTTTTAAATGATAGTCAAACAGCCAACAGACTTCTTATAAAAACTCTTTTTATAAAAGCTCAATTGCCAAAAGCTCTACCGATATAAAACTCATTCAAACAGGTCCTTATACTCTTTGAAAAGAAAAAAATCTTAACTGTCTCAAAGTTCTTTCATCGGAATAATTAAAACTTAAACTAATATTTCTAAAACTTAAAGGATTGAAACAAGCGCAAGATAAAGCAATAGGGTATCGAAAGTTATGTTTTTAACACAAAATATTTAATTAAACAAGAATGAAAGTCTTATTGTACATTTTGCCCAACTTGATTAGTTATGATGCCATTAGCTCTCATCATTTCTTGAAATTCTATGTCATCTACAATTCAATCCATGTAGAACTAAAGCGCTTCTTTAAACTTTTTAGTTCTTAATCTTGTTATTAGTTTATTTGACATTAATATTTCATCTTTGGCTCTATTTCGCTTACAAAGTCTCATGATCGTGCTTATATCAGCAAGGCTGTGTACATCGATTACCTTTCTCAAACTCCTGCAAAGTGGAGAGCTCTGTGTACGAGATACGTTGACATTTTTTTTAATCTATTAAGAAAAACAAACTTAATAATTGGAATCTTAGTAAAAAAAAACTATAACTGATGAGAAAATATAAGGTTTTTAGAATTCAAAATTTTAATAACTATTATTTACCAAAAAAAATTTTAATAACTATTTTTTCAATAGGTTTAACTTATTAAAAGGAATATATTAAATAAATATTTGTTTATTGGAAGTACTTGAGGGCCAGAGCCCAATATGAGAAGCCCAGTGAGGAACAGATTAGGTAGAACATTCGCAAGAGGTCAAAAGTCAAAACCCTAACCTGAAATAACCCAGAGCGATCGTTCGCACGTGACAAGCACCTGACTAAGAAAATATGCACAGAGGCGCCGCAATAACCCTACCTCCTAGAAAAACATATTCTCACGCATCCACCGTTAGATATCCCGCCACCTCATCAATCCGCGTTAATCCTAATTTCAACGGACAAGATTCACAGTTGCAGAGCTACTGGTACAACGAACGAGGAAGCTCATCGCTTCTGTCTATGACTCTCAATTTTTGATTTCCAATTTTTTTTTTCCGGAAAAAAATTCGAAGCTCTGAGAAAGTTTCGTTTCTGCCTAGTACTCAGCTAAGCTTCTCTGAATATGAGAATCATGGAGCAGAAAGAAGAAGTTTTGCGAGAGGAAAAGATTGGGATTTTGAAAAAAGAAGATGAAGTGGAGGATATTGAAGAAGAGAGCGTAGAAGCTGAAGTGGAGGATGAAGAGGACGACGAAGATGGTGACGGTGAGGAAGACGAGGACGAGGACGATGACGACGATGACGACGGTGAGGGGGTAGATGACGAGGATGAGGAGGAGGACGACGAGGTCCAGATTTTACATTCTTCCGGAGGTCCGGCTGTTCACTCGGTGGATGACGACGAGGACGACGTCGACGACGAGGACGATGAAGGTGAAGGCGGGGACGACGACGACGACGACGACGACGACGATGAGGGAGTGGATGACGATGGTGATGAGGAGGTGCAGGTGTTACATTCCTCAGGCGGACCGCCGGTTCTGTTAGCGGACGACGATGAGGAGGACGAAGAGGATGAGGATGATGGAGGTGAAGGCGGCGACGACGACGACGACGACGACGACGACAACGAAGACGACGACGACGACGAAGAAGACGCTGAAGAAGAGGTACATCACTTCGAATCGGAAATTTTACTTGCATCTTCGTAATGATACAGAAACCCTAACTTTTGCTGCTAACTTAAGTTGATGCGGTATTTCTAAGCTTGGATTAAATTTAGTTGAAGTTTTCAGATCTTCAATCTTCGAGTCGATTTGTGGAACGAGAATTGGTTCTATACTCGGATTAAAAATCTGACTTCGTGTTTTTTGCTGTTTTGTTTTCGGATTCGATGTGTTCTTAGCTTTTTCGGTAGTTTTACGAGTTTTAAACAGAAGATCTGTTCGTAGAGTAGATGATTTGAAATGAAAATTCCACAGATCGACAGCTGGTACATGGATTCGAGTTCTAAGTGAAAGGGGGGAAAAAGGGGGGTTTTGGGGTTTCCACTTCGATTTCTCACATGCCCTGACTGAAACGACAGATCCTGATTCTGTAATCAGCTTTTGAAATTCTGTTACTGTCTATTGTCTGGTTATTTAGGCACCTAAATGTCAGAATCTATTGTTTCTAGTTTTTACTTCTTAGCTCAAGCTTTTGACTATGGAGTTTGTTTTATCTCTGGTTGATAAGCATAAGAACGGTCAATCATCTCCATGGATTCATCCGAAAATTTGTGTTATTAAGTGGTCAGCTTTTTGTCGTGAAAAAGTAATAATTACACGATAGTGAATAACCTTTGAAGCTTTGCCCTTTTCTTTTTCATGTCTGTGTCCACACAGGAGGATATGGGCACGGAGTTCTTGGTCCGACCCGTGGGGCCGGCAGAGGCTGAGGAAGACGGGAGTGATTTTGAGCCGGAGGAGAATTGTGAGGAGGAAGATATTGATGATGAGGAAGATGGGAAAGTAGAGGACGATGGCGAGCCGGCGGAGAATCCGGCAAAGAGGAAGAGGTCAGGTAAGGACGACGACGATTCAGATGACGACGACGGTGGTGGTGAGGATGAGGATGATCAGAGACCATCCAAGCGATAAGGGGAAGTTAAACTTTTGGTTACGAGGAAAGACTGACCAGTTTAACAAAAAGAACAACATTTAGGTCAATCTCTCTTATCTCTCACTCTCTTTAGGACCCCTCTCTGTCTGTTCATCTTCATCGTCAGAATAGAAATGGCTTTGGGTGTATCATGTTCAGTGCTCATTAGGGCTTCTTTTTTTTTTTACAAGTTCAATTTCGGTTTGTAGGATTTGCATAGTTCTTTATGATGTTGGGGGTTCAAAAAACTCTTTGGTAGGTTAATTGTTGGATTGTCACAATCTATAGAATGATGGTTGAATGAGTCTTTATAAATTTAATCTCTTTTCATGTCCTAAAGTTACCATATCTGGTAACAATCCATGCCGGCCCGTGATCATCATTCGGGTTCGGACTTGGAGAAAGATTACTTGGGAGCCTAAATCAAAATATTGCCATTGATGGTGGTTGTGCAGGTGGAGGTGGGAAACAGTGGTGGCTATAATAAGATAAGATCTGAAGCATTGATGAGAGGCACGAGATCAATCACTCAAAGTTTTATGATATCACCTTGTGTTCCTCGTTCTTGTCTTGAAGACTTGAGTGGCAAAAGGTAATTAAAAAGGACATCTGACGTTCACGAGCATAACATGAGAAATGAGCTCGCGCCATCATCGTTGATTAAAAAAATTGAAAATTAATTTAATCTTAAATAAAGTTATATATATATGTATATATCTATACGCTAAATTCGAGTTTAAGTTAACAAAATAAAATTTATATTCGAAATTAGAATGGGTTTCGGTGTCAAGGGCTGCATCAGCTTTGGGCCTAAATATGGCGATTCAGTGTAGATCTGAATTCGTAGATCTGAATTACGGAGAGTAGTAATTTGGATTCGGCCGACAGACATTTGAGTTGTGGACATTGATTCATATTCTTATTTTCATTCTTAGACTGGACCGCACTAACTACAACTCCTCACCAACTCACCCATCTCTCTCCTTCTCTTCTACTTCTCCGTTTTAGTCGGTGACGTACTTATCACAAAACTAAAAATATTAATGATAAAAAACTCAGTTGGTTGAAATTTTGAATTAATTTATTAATATAATATTATAATAACAATATAATATTATAATAACATTAAAGTGTTATTTTATTAATTTAATTTTTGATTTTTAAGTGTTAATTAAATTAATTGTAATACAAATATTATTGCAAGTTCATATAAATAATAAACAAAAATATATTATATTTAGTGATGATGATGAAGAGGACAAGTGAGCAAAATTCAAATTTGTTTGATATTTGCATTGTTCTTGTTGTTGGTGCTCCTCAATCGCTTTCACTTGTTTTCTTCTTTTTATGCAGCACAAACAAACCGCTAGATTCGGTCCAGAAATCTAGCGGTTCGCCTAGTCCGTACACCTCCAGATCTGGTTATCGCGCCACTCCGTTTCGCTTCAAATGCTCTCTTCTCTTCAGTGAGTTGTAGCAAACGGTAATGGCGATCACCAGTCCCATCACTCCCGGTCAGGTACTTGTGGATCTTGTCATGTACAGAGTTTTCTCGCTTTTTTTTATCGAAGTTTTTGGGTTTTGGATGTGGAAACGGTTTTGATTTTGCAGGTTTCGTTTGCTCTTGGGATCATACCTGTAATCGCTGCATGGATTTACTCCGAATTTCTAGAGTATAAGAGAAAGGCTGCTGCTCAACAAAAAGCGTGAGTTTGATTTGTTTGTTTAATTAGCGCGTTTTTCTTGATGTTTTAATGATGTCTCCCATCAACAGAAAAACTTTGGTGTTTGTCATAGTAGGCATTCTGATATCGGTTTAGTGGAGGTGCATGATGAGACGATTAAAGAGGATGATAGCGCTGTTCTGCTTGAAGGAGGAGGTCTCCACTCCGCATCTCCTCGACCTAGTGCTTCACCAGCCTTTTCTCCGATCTTCAGGTTCGTGATTATTGATTTGAGGTATTCTTGTTGGGATCTCGTGTTACTTAATTTGCACGCTTGTTTTTTTTTTTAATGTTATTGTTGGTTAGGTTCATTTCGATGGATGAGCACTTCTTAAGTGAGAACAGATTGACGCTTCGGGCCATGTGAGCTTATTTGATTAAGAATAGTTTTGCTTGTGAAGTTATATGGATTTGTGTTTTTTGAACTTTTGTACTCTCTTTCTCGATTCAGATCTGAGTTTGGTTTCTTTATGGCATACTTCTACATCTGTGACCGTACGGATATTTTGGGCTCGTCAAAGAAGGTACCTGATAAATTTTTTATGTTACATTATTTTACTAAACACGATGTAGCTTGTGTGAAATCTATTTTTTCCTCAAATGTATCGTGCCAAGTGTGTCGGAGAAGAATGAACTGACATGCCTTCAAATATATTATTGGAACTTATATTCCTGATTTGCTTCTAACTTCATGCCATTATCTATCTGTGCAGACCTATAACCGGGATCTCTTTTTGTTTCTCTACTTCCTTCTCATCATAGTTTCAGCTGTAACCTCTTTCAAGATACACCATGATCGATCACCATTCTCAGGGAAATCAATCCTTTATTTAAATAGGCATCAAACTGAGGAGTGGAAAGGCTGGATGCAGGTTTGTTACTCTTCCAAAATTTAGTATGGAAGTATCTCATGAAGATAATTTTGGAGGTTTTGGAAAGAAAAACAAATTTGCGTTGGTTTTATGCATCACTAGGTGCAATTTTCACCACTTCTCAACTTCCTGTGTCCTTGATTTCTTAAAAGATAATAGATTTCTTGAAACTCTCTATCTGTATGGGCTTGTTCACTTATGAGTTCAGTTCATTTCTACTGGCATGTTATTGTTGTTAGTCACACTTATTTTTCTTCCATCTTACAGGTATTGTTTTTGATGTACCATTACTTTGCTGCAACAGAAATCTACAATGCTATTAGGTTATTTATTGCTGCATATGTATGGATGACTGGATTTGGGAATTTCTCATATTATTATATTCGCAAAGATTTCAGTCTTTCAAGGTTTGCACAGGTATGCTCTTCCTTGAAGACTTAAAAAGACATTTTCTCCAAATGTTGTCAATAATTGGGTAGTTTCAAGTTGTAAGAATTTGTTGTTGATCAGATGATGTGGCGGCTTAATTTCTTGGTGCTGTTCTGCTGCGTCGTGCTTAACAACAGTTATATGCTGTACTACATTTGTCCGATGCACACGCTTTTCACTCTTATGGTTTATGGGGCACTTGGTATTTTGAACAAGTACAATGAGATAGGATCGGTAATCGCTGTCAAAATTGTTGCCTGCTTCTTGGTGGTAATTCTAATGTGGGAGGTTCCTGGAGTCTTCGAACTGATTTGGAGTCCATTCACTTTCCTTCTTGGTGTGTATGCCAAAAATTAATTGTTTTGCTAAGCCCATCGTGGTTGTACTCATTCTCCCTCAAAACCTTGCAGGTTACACTGACCCTGCAAAACCAGATTTTCCTCGCTTGCATGAGTGGCATTTTCGTTCAGGCCTTGATCGCTATATCTGGATCGTTGGGATGATATATGCTTACTATCATCCAACAGTAAGTTCCATCACATTAACATTCCATCCACATAGTTGGAAGAAATGCTTTTCTATTTAGATAAATAATTTGCATTTGCTACCGTAGGTGGAGAGGTGGATGGAGAAACTGGAAGAAACTGAAGTGAAGCAGAGGATAACTATTAAAACTGCTGTAGCATCCACAGCCATAGTGGTATTATGAATATATTGGGATAGTGTTCTTGTCAAGAATGTTACTATACTACCTTTGCTGACCATTCTTGTGATACCTAGGTGGGATATTTGTGGTATGAACACATCTACAAGCTGGACAAGATTACCTACAACAAATTCCATCCTTATACCTCATGGATTCCAATTACGTATGCTATAATTACTCTTCTTCCTTATCCTATTTCCTTTCTTCTTGTTTTGATTTTAACATTAGTCTCTTTCTTTTCTTGTTTATTAGTGTATATATATGTCTGAGGAACGTCACTCAATACTTCCGCAGCTACACTTTGACTCTTTTTGCGTAAGTCACTTCATGGTTGATTCTTTCTGATTTCTCCCCCCTGTCCATCTACTGTGGTATCATCAGAAAAAATTGACTGTTGTCTAGTGAATTTGGATATATTCCTCCCTAATTTGGCATTGTTGTTTGTGTGGATTAGATGGCTTGGAAAAGTAACACTGGAGACATACATTTCACAGATACATATATGGTTAAGGTACGGTGAAGAATTCCTGTATAACTTTTTCTAGTTCAGAATTGATGTCGAACTTGCAATGCACTTGCAGATCAGGCATTCCAGATGGGCAACCAAAACTCTTGCTATCACTTATCCCAGACTACCCTATGTTAAACTTCATGCTAATGACTTCTATCTATGTTGCAGTAAGTATACAATCGATCAATTTGATCTCGTTAGATAGTTCTACAATAATAAAGACTCTTTCTCCCCTTGTTTAGGTCTCTTACAGACTTTTCGAGTTGACAAATACATTGAAAATAGCGTTCTTACCCAGTAAAGATGATAAGCGCCTTACTCACAACATAATTATAGCCGCAGTGATTTCAGTTCTTCTATACTCGGTTTCTTTTGTGTTCTTAAAAGTCCCTCAACTGCTGGTAAGTTTTACTATCTAAACTAATCGGTCATTGTGGCTTATAAACATTGTGTTATCCATGACACAGATGATTATAGAAATGTGCAAATTGACTGATGTACTTCAAATTCACAGGCGTGATATATCCGCAAGTTCAGTGAAAGACATGGAAGGTGTCATGGTTTTTGCCTAAATTGCAGACTTGAACCTGTACGGAGGATTTACCCGAAAGTTCCTCGGTGGGTCAGTGAACAAGATGAAGATGAAGATTATGGTCTTAAATTTTGTGCCATGCATTTGTATAGGTGAAGAGTTGATGAAAGGATAATGCCACGATATAGGTCATCTTCTATCTCATTATTTCATTTCTTCTTCCCATGTAGCAAATTGAAATCAAATACGCAATTCTCTATTACATGTACTCTTACATCTGTAGCATCGATCAATAAGTTGAGATTCTGCAACTTAATAGCTGAAGTCCATGAACAAATTCGTCTGAGCACTAGGAATATTTCACGCAATGTTTACAAACTAAACCTTTCCCACCTCTAAACAACTTTTGGGGATAAACTGAAATCAAGTTTCAGGAACCTTTATAATTGTGTTCTGATGGTTACAATCATACCAAAAGGCATCAAAAGGAGTGACTCAGATTTCCCCGAATACAACTTAGTAGAGGCATGTAGCTTTAATTGTCAGCACCAGAGCTTTCCTTCCATTTGCAGGTGTAGCAGTACCTCATCAGAAAATGTGCACAATATCATATGCAAATCTATTTATGTCAAGGAAATGAAAAGGTAAAGCCAAAATGTAACACTTTATTCTGAGACCTCATAAAGTGAATGATTGACTATTAATCTAGTGACTGAATGCGAAACATTGATAACTATGAAGTATCTCAATTCGTGAAAGGATACGTCCAGAATAGCACGAACGACTGCGAAATCAGAGTAGAAGTGTTAACACTGTGTTTGATATAAATTGGAATGAAGAGACATGTTAATGCAATGTTTGATATAAATTGGAACGAAGAGACAGCAGTGCTATAGAAAGCCTTCGATTCGCAGTAAGATTGGCTCTCATATACCCTTTAAGAGGTGTGAGCTCAATCTTTAATGTTACAATGGTAAGGCATGATCAATAGTTACTCGATGCAAACAGTTTCAGTGTGTCTCTACCATACTTCCCAGTTCCCACCATGTTGGAGGACAAACTAAGAAAGTAGGAGGCTTTGTTTCTCAAGGTATAGGAACTCAAAATGCCAAAGAACATCACAATAAAGAAGGCCAAACAAATAAATTGAAAAACCAAAAATAACCAGAAAGAAGAAAACACATACCATGAGTCCACCCAAAAAGCCATCAAGTACAACTTGATTCCACGAGTCGAAATAAGACTGGATAGAAAACTTCGCCTTAGCTACAAGTCCGATCGAAGTGATTGCCATGATAAGGAAATATAAGATAAATCCAGACAGGCCGGTGAATCCCATAATTCCGGCTATTACTCCGGCGACAATGGATAGAAATGTCCGGCTACATAGAAAAAACACCTCAGTCTCAGGTACTCCACATCGAATCAAAAATGTTTTCAATTGAGGGCAATGCTTGTTCTAAATCAAGTTTGAAATTATTTGATTTTAACAATTTAATGATTCTGATAAAGTTGCATCCTTTTTTATCGCATTACAATCTTATGCTGAAACACATTCATCATCTATAGATAACTGATAAGATTCTTTTTGAAAGACTAGCACGAGAAGTTAAACTTATACGGGACATACTTAAATTCGAAAACTGTCCAAATTATTCCAGATGCTGTACTCTTAAGTCTTTCCCAACTGTTGAACAAACCTGTAATATATAACTTTCATGTTGTTCTGCAGATTTTCAGCATTGAATGTTTGCAGATCGTTGGTGGCTTCACTTGATCTCTTATCATAAGCACTCGACTCTGTCTGCCCAGCCATTCCTTCTAATCTTAGGAGTCATAAAACAAGTAAAATCAAAATCACAACCCTAATTTCTTCATTGAAAACCAAATGTTTATTCGAAAATCAATCAATAGTTGCAAAATGTGGCAAAAAGGAAGAAAAACTGAAAATTGTGATCGGGGCTTGCTCTAATCCTATTTTTTACAGTGAAAGTCGAAGAAAAAATTGAATTGGAAGACATATGAAACCGAACTAAGTAATCAGATTCAGAGAGCAGTCAAGACTCCATCTTTGTTAATAGATCCACAGAGTATGTAAAAACCAGTAATAACTACGACTAGAAACAAAAAGCTTCGCAAAAGGTAAGATCAGGATTCGAAAATTCAAAACAAGTAAAATTGATTGGAAAACATAAAAAAAAAAATCGAGGTACACAAACCTTGATTTGCGGCTACCTAGTAACTAGCGACTGTAGAACTCTACTACTTTTGACTCCTTGTTCCTCAGAGATGTAAATCTTTATATAAATTGTCATGATGTCCCCTTAATTATTATATTTACTTTAAGCCCCTCGTTTTATTTCAGATTTATAGTTTCTCCCCTACATTAAACGACATCCTGTGATGACTGTTTCTTCCTACGCTAAGTGGTCTTCACTCAATACTCGGAATGCTCGGGTTTTTCTGCTGCCTTTGTGTCTGGTTTAAGCTGAGGTTTGAAACTTTTCCTAGAACTTGATAGGTTGTTTAGGTTTTGATCATTCTTGTGCTGTGTGTCAATAAGCTGCTTGATTGTGTATTGAACTTAAGGTTTACTTGTTCTGAAATGTATTTGAAAGAAGGATGTTCCTTGTTGTTAAAAGTTCAAAAACCTGCAATCCCTTTTGTTTTGAGCTCAAACCCGCTTCTGAGTTCGAACAACAAAACCCTAGATGAGTCAAAGCTTGGATCTTTTGACGAATCTGATGTTCTAAGGAGGTTAAAGAATGAACCCAACATTGTACAAGCACTAGATTACTTTAAATCAATAGCTAATTCTATGGTTTTTGTTCATACTCCATTGACATACCAAACCATGATCATGAGACTTGGTCAGGAATGTGAAGTTGATAGTGTCCAATACCTTTTACAGCAGATGAAACTGGAAGGGATTAGCTGTAGTGAGGAATTGTTTGTAGCTGTTATAAATACTTTTCGGCGGGTGGGTTTGGCTGAGCAAGCACTGAAAATGTTTTATAGGATTGGGGAATTTGGGTGCAAGCCAACTGTTAAGATTTACAATCATCTCTTTGATGCATTGCTTGGTGAGAATAGGTTTCAGATTATCAATTCATTGTACAGCAACATGAAGAGAGATGGTATAGAACCTAATGTTTTTACGTATAACATTCTTTTGAAGGCATTGTGTAAAAATAATAGAGTGGATGGGGCATGCAAGTTACTAGTTGAAATGTCGAATAGAAGTTGTGATCCTGACGTTGTTAGCTATACAACTGTTGTATCTTCTATGTGTAAGATAGGTAACGTGGATGAGGCGAGGGAGCTTGCCAAGAAATTTCAGATGACTGTTTCTATTTATAATGCTCTGATAGATGGGTTTTGTAGAGAACGTAGAATAAAGGAGGCCTTTGAGTTGTTAGGACAGATGGAGGATGAAAGAATGGAACCCAATGTTATTACTTACTCAACATTTGTCAATGCTTTATCTGATTTGGGAAATGTGGACTTAGCTCTTGCTATTTTGGCGAAGATGATTTTAAGATGTTGTATCCCCAATGTTCAGACCTATACTTCCTTAATAAAGGGCTACTTCGTTGAAGGTAGGTTGTATGAAGCACTTGATTTATGGGATCAAATGATTCGAGACGGATCTCAGCCCAATGTTATTGCATATAACGTGTTAATACATGGTCTTTGCTCACATGGCAAAATGGAGGAAGGTGTGTCTTTCTCCTTTAATATGGAGAGAAATGGCTGCTTCCCGAATGTCACTACTTATAGTTCCCTGATAGATGGCTTTGCAAAAGCTGGTAACTTAATAGGGGCCTCCGAAACCTGGAATAGGATGATCTCAAGCGGTTGCCGTCCTAATGTGGTTGTCTATACGTGTATGGTGGATGTTCTTTGCCGGACTGGCTTATTCAATCAAGCTCATTCTCTTTTAGACAACATGGCAGCTGGGAACTGTTCGCCAAATTCAGTCACTTTCAATATATTTATTAAAGGTTTATGTGATTGTGGAAGAGTAGATTGGGCTGTGAAAATGCTTGATCAAATGAGTAAATACAGGTGTTCTCCAAATGTGACGACCTATAATGAACTGCTGAATGGCTTTTCCAAAACAAACAAAATAAAAGAAGCTCTTAAGCTTGTGAAGGAGATGGATGAGAAGAAGATTGAACTTAATTCAGTGAGTTACAACACTGTCTTGTCAGGATTATCTCATGCCAGAATGTTTGGGGAGGCTTTTCAGCTTGTTGGGAAGATGCTAGTAAAAGGTGTAAAGCCTGACAATGTCACATATAACACTGTAATATATGCCTACTGTAGGCAGGGCAAGGTTCAGGCTGCCATCCAGCTTGTAGATATATTAAGTGCTGGAGGCGAGTGGTCTCCGGACATTATTACGTACACAGATCTTATATGGGGTGTCAGTAATTGCATTGGGATAGAAGAAGCCATCTTGTACCTAGATAAAATGCTTAATGTACATATCTTCCCCAATAGAGCTACATGGGATGTGTTGGTTCGAGGCTTCTTTAACAGCTTAGGTCATTTGGGGCCAATTCGCATTCTGGATAATATTATCAGTAACGGATGAGATGGAAGGAATTTGACAATTCATGGGAAGTAACATAAAAAAAATTGGACATGTCATGCAATATCCCTTATTGGGGGTGTCATGTTGTGCTCCATCAATTTGTGCATGCTTGAACTTTGAGATAAGTCACAGAGGACAACTGGGTGAACTATTTCCGTTATCAGATGCTTGACAAGATGTTCACCAGCTATACATTCCTCAGGATCTGGTGATCCAAGGTGACGTAAAGGCTCCAAGAATTATTACTGTTTATCAATAGGCCTTCGTGACTAATTTAGTTCAATGTCTTGAATCTGGTCATTTCAGAAGAATGTCTTGAATCTGGTCATTTCAGAAGAATCAGCAACTGGTTTCTCGAATTGTACACACCACCCATGCAGGTGAAGATATAATATCATGTGTATAGGTCTCGTTTTTTTCTTTCAATTTCTAGTATGCTTGCTAGTTCCTTTCCTCTTACTTAATTAGTTGACATGTTTTCTGTTTCTTTGGATTTGTTCCTTGTGACATGTGTGACATTGTTTGGTGTCTGCGAATGACATTAGAAGCCTTGCACCCTGTGAACAATTCATCATCAGGAGTCAAATGCAGTAATATATTTTGCATGATGTTTTAAAACAAAGTAGCACCTGCATGACCGTACACACAGGATAAGCAAAAAATGGAGGACTGAACGCCTGGATAAAAGGACGACAGAGCGCCGTTCGAGAATCAGCATTATTTTCATGAACTTCTAGGCATTTGTGAAGAAGATAAGATTTCAGCCGTGGATGACCATCAGAGCAGAAATTCTTCTCTGGAACATTTTGCAGTTTCTGCTAAGGTTTTCTTTCTGCTGCAACAAAAAAATGGTCCCCAGGGATTACAGGGCCAATAATGTTGTCCTGCGCACCCCGTATCTATCCTCTCTGAGATGCTGTTTATGGACTCTTCTGAAACAAAGAAACCTTTCTCCATGAATCCTTTTATCTCTCATTCTTCGAGAACCAGAAAAGATTTCTTTTTTCAAGTTTGAATTTGTTTATTTAGAATCTGACTCCTATAATTCTTTGCTACTCTTCAAGAATGAAGTAGGGTTGATGCTATAATATCAAGCAATGAAGAAGTTGTACTGAACTCAGGTGGGATAGCATTATAGCATTTAGAGCTTAATTCAACTGTTACAATGGAAGCAAAGAGTCATCAAGACAAAAACATTTGAGATGATCATAGTGATAAGATCTTCAGACAGACTCGTTTCCCGAGCTTCTTTGTCATGATGGAACCTATCAAGTGTCTACTTCTCGCCATCCAAATTGCTTACTAGCTTCCAAGAGTAGCTTTGCTCAGGACAGAAATGGTAGCTGACTGAAGCAGAAGAATTGCATGGTTTACCCTTTGCTAAGAACTAGGAGATATGAAATGCTAGTCCTGCAAAATTTCAAACTGACCATTCTCAGTTTCTTCCGACAACTGTCGTATGCAAATCCAACATGTTCCACCTTATCAGTTGCACGTAATTTTTGTTAGTTGTGTATTATTGGAGTGGCAACCAGTGTCTCCAAGCAAGTAGCTGTAAGAAACGTGTAATGTTGACAGATTTAGGGATTAATGATGCTAGTACATGAATTTCTTATTGGAAATTTACAAGTGGAGTTATCCACGTCGAAAAGAGACATATAGACAAAGTGAATTATATATAAAGATAGGGTTCATAACTCAATGACTTAAAGTTTTGGGTTGAGATATGATGTCCTAGTTATATATGGACTCATTGGCATCTAATCCAATTTCTTCCCGAACTCTTTCAAAAACCTACATTAGTATCAGAGTTAGGTTGGTGAAGTCTGGTGAATAGAAATTCATGAATTTGGTTCAGAATAACTCAAATAACTTCGCATAAGCAGTGACTTGAGGGGGAGCTAGTTCAATATGGATAGATCCACTTGTGAGGGAGAGGTATGTGAAATTCACAAGTGGAGTCATTCTACATTGGAAAGAGATATACTGATAAAGTGAATTATATACAAAGATAGGGCTCATAACTCAATGGTTTAAAGTTTTGGGTTGAAATATGATATCTTAGTTATATATGGGCTCATTTAAATCCTATCCAATTTATCCCCAGGCTCTCTCAAAACCCTACACTTCCATGTTCTGGGATTTAAGAACTGTTCGTGTTCTTCTTTTTTTTTTTTTCTGCAACTTGAAGCTAAAGGGATAGGAGTATTATACCTTTGAACTTTCACGATAACATATTGTACTTCTTAGTCCTACCTTATGTAACTCGAATGACATTCATTGTTATTAAATTGATGTTTCTGGGAGCTTGCAGAAATTCAGAAATGCGGCTAGTTGCAGATTCTTATTGAAACAAGAAACAACTACATTATGCTCATCGAAACAAGAAACAACTCATCACTAGCTAACTAGCATGCATTATTTCTGCTACAAATCAAACTTGGAAGAGGAAAGCAACTAATAACGGTCACTTGGGCACATAGTAAGATGCAGCTATACGACCATTAGCTCCCTTTGGATAGAAGCCACCAGGAACATGTTCATCGCCACTTCCATAAACAATCCTCAATATCTGCTTAGCTGTTCTCGCGTACCCTACTGAGTCCTGGTCTCCAGCAAGAATATTGCCTGCTGTTTTCCTCTCTGCACCTCTTTCTCTGGAAACTATAAGCCCTTCATCTGTCACACCTGCGTCTCCAAGGTTGTTCCTCATATCAGATACGCGATTTGTGAACTCTGCCACTGTTATTCCATAAGGGTACACCTTCTTCATTGCTCTCTGGTACAGCAATGTTCGAATCACTGCATCTTGGCCCGATTCTACTGCTAAGAGACCTGCTACAAGCTGTGAAAACACAGACACGTAAACCTGGTTCCGGATATATTAGAATAGAGTGACGTATGATGATGTCTTTCTTACATACCCTTTTGGAAACAGCGCCGTTGAGTTTAGGATTTGCTCCGACATATCCTGTGAGACCAACGTAAGGAATGAGAGAAGAGGCGATTAGGTAATGCAGTCCAGAGGCGTAAGGGTCAAAAGGTGGAGATAATATCTTCCCAAACGCCATGTTCATAGCAGTTGCAAATGATTCTGAACTCAAGTTCAACAATGGCCGAGGAAATCCCTTTACTGTGTTCTTGATCGCCCTGAAACACACAGCATTCACATTACAGAAACTTAACAGCTAGAGACTGGATTGTAAAAGTAAAGCATGTCTACTGACAGGCTAATAAGGCTACGAATTGGTTAGCCAACCATGTCATTTCTCTTGCACTTGGTATCCACAAATTTTGGAACCCGCCAATGGGTTACCTGTCTATTTTACCAGAGGGTATTGTGGGGGTATCATTTCTCCGACTAGTTACTTACGACTAATGTATTCTCCTTTTCAATTAAAAAAACAAACAGAAAGTAATGAAACAATCTCATAAATAATTAGTTTAGAACAATAGAGTCCCAACTCAAAACCGATCTAAAGTTGTTGGGCCAGACACAAAATAAGTACGAGTTCACACTATAATTCGGGCTTCAATCCGAACCTTTGGGCTTCAATGTGTTCAACTTGATTGGAATGAAAGATATATTAATATTTTTAAAATGAAAAATTTTCAGTCACCTAATTTTTTAGTTTAATTTTTAACTTTTTAGTTTAATTTAATTTAATAATTTTTATTGTTAAAAATTAATTATTTTTTCAATTTATCAGTCAATTTGTATAGATTAAAATAAACGAATTAATTTTTATTTAATAATTTTTAATTAAAATTTAAATTTTTTATAGATAAGGATAATTTTTTAATCATATTTAATTTCGATGTTATAACAGTCTAATACTCATTAAATTTTTTAAACCTTAAATTTTTTATTTCATCAGTTTAACTTCTGGTCTAGCTTGTAAAACATTATTATATACAACCGAGGCTTAATTATATTTGAATTTTTAATAAATTAAAACTTATTGGAACTTGATTGGAGTAAAACAAACTTAAACTCAATCTAACATATATGATTAGACTCTTTTAGTATACTTGAAACTCAGAGAACTAATATGCTTATCCAAATCTGATGAACTCAAACTAGAGGACCTGCCTAATGCTACAGACATGGTATAAGTTTTCAATCTTTACACACTTCTACAGCATTAGGCAAATTACACATTGGCCAAGTACACTGTCAGTTACAATCAACTGATGAAAGGAAGAAACTCTGTGGAGTCTCCCTTTTGTTGTTGTGGGGAGTGGGACATTGAATGTTAACCTTCAACTTCAAGTCCTTGCATGCTAAAGGATAATGCACAACAACACAGTAAATTGAACCTTTACTAAGTATTTTCTCAACCCCAAACGAGCAAAAGATGAAACAACCTAGTTACCTATTTTTATCATATGCATAACTTTCTTTCTTCAAGTGTTTCTTACACCAGCAAAACGGTTATTCTTATCCTTACTGCTATCTTCATATTCATCACTGCCGACGAAAATTACACCATCCTCCGGTTGTTCATCATTGACTCCTTCCTCTTCCTCACCATCCCAATCATCATAAACTTCATCATCTTCATCATAGTCAAAATCATCATCATCATCGTAATCATCTGCACCAGCTCGCAAAGTGTGGTACTCGGGTGGCGGTGGACAATCTTCTGTTATTGCTTTGTCCCTCTTTATTACAAGGTGCCGTATGACTCTTTCGTCTTTGTCGAGCATATTCTTGAATTCATTGATCCATTTGGCTTCCAACTCAAAGTTCATCAAAATGTAGTGCGCATTTTTGGCCTTTTGTATCTTGTAAGCTAGTCTTCGCATACCCCAATCACTGAATCTCCATACCTTGCCTTTCTTCTCCCTTAAAAAATCTGTGCAGAAACTGTTTATCAGGTATAAGAAACTGTAGACTCCGTCCTCTACTATCAACGACAGGTTTCAAGAAAAATATACGAAGATGAGATCATTTTGTTTATTTTCAAGCAACTGTCTAACGCATTCGGCAAAGCCATACAATAATAACCTGGAAATCGAAGACAGAAGCTTCAAAAACATTCAGACTTTGTTGAAACTAGTATAGAATCATGAGAACTAAGTGTCATTGCCTAAAAAGAAATTTATTCTGTGGGTGCTGTGTAACAAAATCACAAGTGATGCCATGCTGAATGTTTCAATTTCTCTCCAAAGCTCCCAAGTTACTGGAGGCAGAGCAGAGCAAGGTAAGTGTACAACCAATATCGAGGCAGTCAAGTCACATCATGAACATGAGGCAACTCAAATCGTTTTCATACGGGGCAACAAAGTACAGGAAGATTCCATGTCAATCTAAAGAGAAGCACTACGTGTGCACAATACTTTGGAACTCAAATCAGCTAGCCATATATTAGATATTCCGAAGGCAAAGAATCACCTTGAACTTTCTCATTCACACTGCTAACCTCTTCCGCGTGCTTCTCATGGATTAGATAAACCACTTCGTAATGACGCACTGAAAATACGAAGCCAACGGGGTTACAAACCAACATAGTAACTTCAGTTCAGATAGTCAATCACTGCTAGCTAAGAACTGATGCCTCAGAGGAAGTCCTTTGTGCCTGTGCATCTATGTGTGTGTTTCAGTTTGGGATCTCTCTCGGGCCAGTCGCAATGGAGAAATGAGAAAAGGTTGCAGTAAAAGGTACTTACTTTGGCCTACTTTCAACTGACTCTCCATCTCAAGGTTGAGAGCCTCATAGAGCTTTTCTGTAAATTGACAAATCATAACGCTTCAGCCTCAAGACAAAAATTTACAACAGATAACCAAACAATCAAACGAAGCAATTGCAAGTTAGATCACTCACGTTCTTCTGCGTCAGCGAAGTCAGGGAGGAGGCTACCATCTTCTTGGACTTTCTTCTGTGATTCGATAGAAATCCAACAACCCAAAATCAAATTGCAAACTTAATACAGAAATGACCAAACACAAACTAAAGTTAATCGCACAAAGAAAATCCTAAACTTTAATCATTACGATTAGCTAACAATCCCTTCGACTTAAATATCCCTTCAACAAAAATGTAAAAGACCAAGCTTTGCAGGTACACACTTCCTATGCATAACAAAAATTTCAAACAAAAAAACTATAAAATCCAACTAAAACCCTGAAAATTTCGACCAAGAAACGCGAACAGGTCGACAAGCAAGAGAAGATAACGAAGAACAAAACACGGGAAATGGTAAAGTTAACCTCTTTAAGCAACACCGCTTCAGGGAAAAAGCCAGTGGCCTCATCTTGTTTGGGTACGAAGTTGTGAGAGTCGTTTTTGTTCTTGTTCTTCTTCGCGCAAACAAGAACTTGTTTCCTTAATCTAAACGATAGCTTCCGACAGCTAAAAGACAAAGAAGAAGGAAACCCGCCGGGGAAATTATAGGATGAGCTTCTGCTGACGTTAAACCCATTGTCAATGGCGTGTGTCGAAAGTGGATAAGTTGCAGAGCTATGGAGAAGTATCTCCATCGTTTTATTTTGCTAGCGACTGTCAAAAGGTCAAGCCACATGTATATATACACAGGCAAGGGGTAGATAATTAATTTTTATTAAATTTTAAATTGAATTCGCATTCAAGTTCAGGAACACCAATTTGATCAAAATGTAACTTTTAGTTTAAATTCAATCAGATTTTAGTTGTATAGGATTGATATACAGGTTCAACATGCATTTCTTGCATTAGTTTCAGTGGTTCAGATGTCCTTTTCAATCTTGATTTGGGCAAGAGTACACGGTACACCTCTTTGCATTGGGAATCATCTAGCCAAATCAGGCCGGGAAAGACCTCGATCGAAACTGGGCTATACCCGGTTTTACCGACATTGAGTAAGTTCAATCGAATTCAGACTTGAGAACTGAGATATTACATTGCTATAGTTTAGGTTAATCTAGTTTTCTTAGTTTGAAGCTCCACCTCTACTTGGCAGGGAGAATGAACTACAAAAGCAGGATACTATACAAGCTCTTTCTTCTCTATGCAGGCTTGAGGAACTTTTAACACAAGCCAGTATATAAGACAACAGATTCCAGGAACTAGTTTTTTTATCTCAGACCTTAAATCTCTGTTCAAGACGATTAAAATGCCTCTCATCGAAGCCTGTATGCACCATTTTCTTTGTTCTGAGTCGCAAACTGCTTACAAGGCTCGGTTTATACTACGAATTTCCCAGTAAATGAAGAATTCCGACTTTTACCATTGCTTCTTTCCCCTTTTCTTCCTCTTATTCCCTCCACCATTTCCACCACCACTGCTCTTGGGACCATTTCCAGCCTTGGCAGATGGGCCCTCAGCGGAAGTGCTGGCAGCGAAATTGTCAAAGACACCAGCTTGCATCGCATTCTGCAGCCACTTGAAGAACTCTTCCTCTGTCATGGATTCTTCTGGCATCCCTGCGTTTCGTTGGCTGGAACTTGCTGACCCCTTGCCAGTATTGTGCTTGGAGGTAACACCAGTGTTCACATGAAAACTTGGCTTGTGGGTGTTGGCTGGACATCTCATTCCCTGCACCAAAATTCAATAATGTGTACAATAAACACTAATTCCAAAACAAGAGAGAAAAACAATCTTTACCTGAAACATGCACATATGAACAAGCACAACTATCCATCAAATATCATCTTTAAAGTGCAAATTCATCAGATGTTTTAGGGGAACTGATTTCTCTCTAAGGAGTAAATCAAAGGCAACATGACAAGCATTTGCATTACCACCAGAACTTACAACCATCTCGTGATTGTCACAAAGATATCGAGAATCAGTTTAATTAATGTACAGATGAAAACAAAACACAACGGCAACGAAAATGTAAGAATCATGGTGCCATATCTTAGCTTTGACATAGTTTTAACCTTCAGATCGAATGTTATGGAAAATTCTTATAGTGCAACTGCCTACAAAATCATTTAGACTTTCAGGTAGATGATTCATTGTTCTCAAACACCAATTGCTAACATATCCTTCTTTTGTCTAATATCCTTAGAACTTACGAAGATCAATAAAGAATTGGGAAGGTTTGAGTGCTTGTGTGTGGAAACATAAAAAGAGAAAACATTCTGACTTGAATCTCGTAGTGAGTAGATTTGTTAGACAAGACTCGTATCTTCAAAGTACTGTCCGATGGATGTTGCTGGAAGTAAATAGCACTACCTGACATATATACCACTGGGTAGCATCATAGATCTTACTATCAGCACATACATATGCACAAGGAGCAACAACCTGCATAAATAATTTCACAAGTTAACGAGACACCGATAATACTGCAAAATGTCGAGAAAATACTCATTTCCAGATACTACATATGATGCCCATATCCACAACAGTGCAACCTAGTGGCACGAATTACGATGTACCTTCTGTAGCAATCCGTAAAAGACAGGTTGAGAAGATTGCTCAACCCATCCATCTCCATCTTTAGCCTGATGAAAATCCTTGCAATCCTTGACAAAAGAATCCCAAGAATTAAGTAAATATAAGAACTATGTCTAAATACTACTACTCATCAGAAATGCGGAAATGTTACAGATGATTAACTGATACATAAACCGGAAGATAACAAACCTGGCACCATCTAGCTCGAGATTTTGATCTCTCCACATGTACCCAGACATGAAAATTATTGCACCTTTTACATTCTATTTTCCTAGAATCTCCAAAAGGGTTCTTATTTGATGCCTTTGAATGTCCAAACCCAGAAGCAAATAAACTATGCTCTCCACTCTGCACAAAACATAGCAAGATGAAGACTAGCATACACCAAAGTTGGAGATAATAGAGCATCCACAACATAGAATAAGCTTCAGAATTGTTGTTTTTGAAAATAAGAGAACTAAAATATACTTTCTATCTTCACAAAATTTCAGCATATGGAACATAATCTAATTTTATTTCCCAATGGCCAGCAAATGTGACGATCAACAAAAACTGCAAGATTCTTTTTGTTTCATTGCAAAGATGGGGGACAACATGCTGGAAAGACAAACCGTTGACAATCAAATGAAAACAGGGTCCCAAGTTGGTAGGACCCATTCCACAAACATCATCTAATAATCAGGTCAACAAGCACTTGAAGGCACATTACAAACAGAGATGTGCTAAATGAGTGACAATATGCATTTTAGTAAGATACGGCTCCGGCAATTGCAAATATTTACCAAAACTGAGATCAGAATTTACACCAGACCAGACTAATCACTTGAAAGCAGTAACCACCGACAAAAGATAGAGGCCAGGAACGGTTTGCACTTTGCAACTGGTTTTGCCCTACTGATTTTGGGCCACTCTAGGGCTCCGGTACCTCCCTTAGGCCCGGCCTACCCCCCCTCACA
>JANIPN010000219.1:90436048-90450178 GCA_027478595.1 Erythroxylum anguifugum
GGGGTCGTAACAGTTAGCTTCTAATAAAAATATGCTATCACAGAAAAAGGTAGAACTAAATGGTAAAGTCGGACTCAGAATAGAATAAGAGAAAGTATAACCCTGCAGAAATAGTTCAGCAGTTCTTCCTTCCTTAGCTCATCGTCATATGTTTTTCGCTTGAAGGAGTCAAGTAAAACCTAAAGAAACATCACAAAAACAACACTTTGTTGTCAGAGTTAGAATTAGTGTTGCCAGAAACATTTAGATCAATCAACAAACTGATAACCAATACATTCACCTCATATGCATTATGAAGTTTTTTAAAAGCTTCTGCAGCCTTCTCATTGCCACTGTTTTTGTCAGGGTGAACCAACATTGCCTAGAAACAAAACAAGAAACCATACCAGTAATTTGCAGAAATTTTCAGCTTTTCACAAAATACTTTCCAAAATAAAAAGGAAACAACTGCTAGGAGCATGCAAAAAAAAAAAAATCAGGATTCATAAGAGTATATCTTATAGCAATCTAGAATTAAGGCCCGAGATATAGAAACTTATTTAAACAAATCCGAACAGCTAATGTACGTGTCCCAGTGGTTTATATAGCAAAAGTACTCAAAAATTTTCTAAGTAACAAAATAAGCAAAGGATTGATGCCTGGTACCTTTTTCCTGTACTCTTTCTTCAAGTAATTTACATCCACATTCTCGTATCGAGGTAAACCCAGTACTGAATAGTGATCAGGACAGTTCAACAACCTAACAATTTCGTCTTCAGAAGTTAACTCAAATTCAGCCCCACTGGTTGAGGGAACTCCAGGGTTACGATCTCTTGATAACCCAGAGCCATTTACAGAAAATGAATCCTGAAAAGCTTCACCACCAAAGAAGCTTTCTTGACCTTCCATCCCCCCAGATTGTTCAGGGCTTTGATTGGACCTTCTATGTTGATTAATCTTATCTTTTAAGCAGTATATCAGAATGTCACTAGAGATAAAAGACAAATTTAAACCCAAAAGTAAGCCCCAAAATCCAACGTATGTCCATGAACAATAAATGGAGTACATCATCACAACAAATAGCGCAAGCCGTTCACGTTTCAACATGAATGCCAACCCTGATTAATATGAAAATAAGGAAGTATTAGGACAAATAAGGCCACAAAGAGACCAAACAAGCCAAGAAGACATGACAAAACAAATTACCAAAGGCATAGACAAAGAAGCCAAACAATCCAAAGAGACATGAAAGGAATTACCTCCCATCATAATCACAAATGAGGTTGTCCAGAAGCTTCCACAAAACCACAGAAAAGAAGCCCCAGATATTGCAGCTACCAAAAGGCCAAGGGTGAAACCTATGGAAACGCCCACGAATGCAGCTATAGCCTGAGTGAATCAACATTTAATACAAGTTTACAAGTGCAAAAATACTCATGACAACATAACCTAGTCAGTAATCTATGAACAAAATGTTTTGAAATATGTCTGAAAATATAGATCTAGTTATTTTGCATTTATTTGTTTGGAATTAGAAAAGCAAACAGAAAGATGCAACACTTACCAAAGCAATAAGACACTTGAGCATCCCAACCATAGCAATTACTGACAAAATGCTACACCAAATAATCGAGAAAAAGGATGTTGTCCCCAAGCATAGAAAGGAGTTGATGCCTCTTAGGGTACAGTCCAGCCAAACCATTGATAAAAGAAAAATTATGTTGCAAAAATGTATGAGCCACTTTACAATAACAGGATATGCTTGCTTAATACTCTGCCTAATACAATCATGGGCATCACAGATCTTCGTTGAGAGAGCAGCAAGCAAAGGCCTCTGCTTCTCGAGCCACTCAATTGCCAGCTTCCACATGGACAAAGCTGATAGCCTCAAGTTTGTAACTAACTCACTTCCAGAAATTTTCATATTTTCCTTCATATGTTTCAATTGAAAGCGATTAAGCAAGTATCCCAATCCACAATCTGAATATTTAACACCCCTTTCACTGCCAGGAAATGCTCCAACTTCTCCCTGCATTCTGGATGAGTCTGTCAAAGGGCTACTGCCATTAATTGAAGTGTTCATAGAAAAGCATTTCTTTGGATTATTTATTTCATCTACCCTCTGTTTCTCTTTTCTCTGAAACTTTCCAAAATTCTGTCTGATCCTGTTCTCATCAGCAGCATGGCTGGTTTTCCTCGTAATATCTACAGGACTACCTGGTATGCTACAATCTGGAAGCTGTTCACCAGGAAAAACCATCCCAGAAGATTCCAAATTTTTCTTTTTGTGGTTTTGAAAATGGCGATCTAACCCATTCTTCTGTTGACTGCCTTTTCTGGCCATGTTATGCTTTATTTTTGGAACTTTAGTGAAAAGAGAGTTGAGTAGAAGCAATTCTAACTATCTTAAGGAAGACACAATATGCCCAATTCATGCCATGTGAAAATCATAGGCTTTCAATGCTCAAGTCAATAAGCCAATCTCTGCATTGGGGAAAAAGAGAACTTCAAAATATTAATCCAATGCAAAAAGATCAAAACAAGAACTAGCATATTCAATACATATACAAATCCAAAAGTTAACAATTTACATGTACAAATTTGTCACGAAATTAGAGGGTAAAACATCGAAATATATGTTAATCGTTCCAGGATTTCACATGAATGAAGCACACAACCAAAACACAACCACTCAACTATATGTAAAACTGTTTGCATTGACCAATTGTGAAGAAACAAAATAACATGATGGAACATGTAGCCTAGAGGCACAAACATAAGCGTTAAGAGTAATACTCTGCAACACCCAATACACTCTCCTAACTTTCAAGAGTTTCATTCAAATGACTATAGAAAATATTTCTGCAAACATGTGAAGGTAATAACTTTGGCCATATACTCAAGTGGATCTTAAATAGGTAAATAGACTGCAAGGAGCAACCATCGGTTGTATGTTAATAAGGGAAGCAAAAGTACATGCACTTAGGCAGAAAAGGAACCATATCATGGTCAAATGGGAATCGACCCACATAACTGACTGAAAAGTTAGGGCTAACCAAAGAAATCAAACCCAGAAAACAGGACAGAAACCCATGCAAAGAAATTGAATCAAACTTCTATCCGAGCACTAGTGGCTTCAGGTAAAACTATGAGAGAAGATAAGAAGTAATTACTCAGAGACCACCCATTGAAGATCCAAACCCCAAATTTGGAAGAAACATTTGGGATAGAACAATAATAAGGAGAAAAAAAAAACGATCCCCAATTGCTTACTAATCCCAAGAATGCTGTAAAGATCAAGAACCAACGTGAGGGAGTCCCAATCCGCCATTTCTTAAACATAAATCCAATTTGGAACATATTAACTAACGATTCGAACATACCTTGAGGCTAGACTACTAAAGCTCCAAGTTTCCAGAGAGAAAGAGTGGTGTAGTTGCAACAAAGAAAGCCCTGAAACCACCACATGAGAGCGCTAAAGATGCGATTTTTAGAGCCCACTGATATTTCCATTTTCTTGACTTAACTGTGGTTATATATATATATATATATAATTGAGCAATCTAAAGAAATATTGACAAGAACTAAAACAAAATGAACAGATAAATAATAATAGACAAAAGTGGCAAAAAG
Source organism: Erythroxylum anguifugum (assembly GCA_027478595.1). Taxonomy (NCBI): domain Eukaryota; kingdom Viridiplantae; phylum Streptophyta; class Magnoliopsida; order Malpighiales; family Erythroxylaceae; genus Erythroxylum; species Erythroxylum anguifugum. Next base: position 90,439,661 of record JANIPN010000219.1, read on the forward strand.
AAGAAAAGGCTGTCTCAGAGTCTATCTGGGCAAATGAAATTTTGTCAGAATCTCTGACCGGAAAGACATTAAAGAAAAGAGGAGATTTTTACGGCCTTTTCTCTTCTGGTTAAGTCAAAATTGTTCTTTCCCAACAACCTTTTAGCTATTCCTCACTTCTCAGATTCTTACAAGCTAACCTCTTCGCTGGTGGATGTTGTTGTTGTCGTTGTTCCCTTCCTTCAGCTCTTGTCTGTTCGAATATGGGCTGTACTCTTGTACTCTCTGTTTGTGTCAGTGTACAGCAAAGTCTGTGTCTTTTTGGCTTTGGGTGCGTGACTATGGTAAATTGGTAATCCCGTCCCTTGGATTAACCATACCAACCACCACCACTTGTTTTACTCGTGTTTTTGACCTTAGAACTTGTCTCTGTCTTTGACAATGGCTTTGTTTAGTAATTCACTGTTTTCATTTTCATCTTCATAAACGGAATTAGACATTAAAGATTGCTTACTACTTGTAAAACAATCCTCTGTTTTGATTTATATATATAAGCTTGATTTTAATATAGAGATTAGAGACAAATGAAAAGAGTGATGTTGAGTATAATGATAATAAACCGAGTTAATGAGACCCTTCTAAGACATGATTAGACCTCAGTTTGAGTTTAAGTTTGCTTGAATAGTCCAAAACGACGTCATTTTGTAACAGAAAATAAGGCCGTTGGAACCGTTGGGCCAAGACTCAGGTTTGAGGATCAAAACCTAGGTTAATCGAGCTTAATCCAAGCCTTTTGCCAATCCTAGATATATGCTCATTCCAATTGTACTAATCTCATCTGTATATGCTAAGATACGGATGGTAATAAATCAGATTGAGCAAGATCGAAAAAAAAAAGGCAAATTGAAGACTTGAATTTGAATCCAAACTCAACTGAGTCTGAATAAACAAAATTGATTTCAACTTATTCAAACACAAAACATATTAAAAGAAATCTATACTTTTTTGTTGAGTTGGGTTTAGATACCTAACCTGAACAGGTTCAAATCAACTCAAAAGAAATGCAAAACAAGATAATTAGGGCTTAGTTTGAATCAATTAAAATTAAATTAAATCCGCTAACTTGAACTAGATCGCACCAATAAGGGTTCAGATCCCAATGCCATCCCTAGCTCCGGATGATGAACTTTGTAAATAGACCTAGCATAAGATAGGCAGGGATATTTAGCACATCAACTCCATCTGTTTAATTCTAATGGATTTTCTGCAGAATTGCATTAGAATTCCAATTCCTTTAGCTGCCATGTTTATCTGATGCCTGCTATAAGACAGTCCACATTCCCTTGCATTTTCATCTTTCCATCACATAAAACTTTAACAACCCTAGCACAACTCGCAGGTTGTAAGAAAGAGGGAGCGTCAATTGAACTTGAAAAAACATTTAAAAGACAACATAGTACCAACACCTCGTAGAGTCGAACTCTAAACATGGTCTCTCAAACAAGAAACCATTGGCTATCTGGTTTAAAGTCCCCACTCAGCAAGGTTTTACGCTTCAAGTCAGAGTTGTCACATAGGGAGGAATGAGATAATTCCAGACTTGAGCTGCTCACCACATAACAATATCGTGAAAGGTAGTGTTTGCCTGGCTTTAACTGGTTGCTTGCAGATTGTGAATCAACAATCACAATTACAGCCTTTGAAGAGTTCTGAATTCTAGTTCTGAATTCTAGTCACATTCTGATCGAACAGAAAACCTCAGAGTTGCTACTGCTCTATTCTGGAAAATAGAGATAAAAAAGTGATTAAAACCAAGCGTAGACATACTTGTGATGAAACCGGGAAGGGTAGGCAGATTCTGTGGTTCATCGAGAAAAGGTGACAAATCATGGAACAGGCTCATACATCAACTGTCATTTGATTCAGTTGGCACTGATGAGTTGGTATCTTCATGCCAAAATACTGATAGAAAGTTGACTCTTCAACACACCTCAGGTAATGGTGGAGACTGGAAAAGTGAACTCCCTCCCATTCATGGGAGTTCAAATGACATAGAGCTCTGACCTCTTGCCGTCATACTCTGAGAATTTTAAGTACAAATCTTGCACATGAGTGAAAAGTCGAGCCTTCAGAAATGGCTGACTGGAGTGGAGGTAACTCAAAGAACTGGTCCTTAACTACTCATGACCCACTAGCAAGAAGATTAAGTAGTTGATAAATGAAATTAATCAACTTATAAGAGAGAACAAATATCAAGAGATAGTCAGTTGACAAAATTGTCATGATCCACACAAATATATAGAACTGATACAAAGGGTGCTGAAAATGCCTAACCTTTATCAATTTGTTTATTTGGTTAATCACTATCAAACCTCTTCAAATTGGGAGCTCAAACTCAAGTCCTCGCCAGCTCTACAACAACTGCCTCAGAGGTTCTGTGGCTGCTAGAATAACAAATGTGAGAGAAACAACTACGCAGCCTGCGAATAAACCCGTTCTGGCTGAAATAAATGGTGTTCAAGATACAATCGAAGAACTGAAGACATTGAAGGCTATCGAAAAGGGTAGTGAAAACAACAAGACTTAAGATTGAGTAATTAGAGTACAAGAAACATTAAGTAAAGGAATTGGTGCGCAACCTGATTTCTCATATAATCCTTACGGAAATGGTCTGTAAAAGAATTGATGTGCAATTTCTTACACGAACCCAGATACGAAAATGATCATAACTGAGCATTGCCTTGTTCCCATTGCAAGTGACACTGTGAAGTGATGCATAGTTAATGCATCTGAACCTTGTACACAGAGGTCGCTAGGGTAGAAAGTTGCATATCTCACAATAAGCAATAGCTTCCACGCATATCTCACAAGGACAACTTTATTTAGTTCATAATAGGGAATAAAAGACTAGCATAGTATTCATTCACAATACATGTCAAAGATCCGAATGAATATGAACAACGCAACGGTTCAAACAAGGGTCGGTCTTTGCAACAAGTAATTTTGTATGAGAAGAATATTGAATCCCAGCCATGCCCTAATTACAGGAAGAGATTGAGCTGCGAAATGAATGTGCTGAAAACCACAATGGCAGTGAAAAGCTGTTCTCCACAGAATACATCTCCTTCCAAACTCCACTCCTTCGATGATACATCAAAACCTGTCTATGGGTTGCCAGGAAAACATATTCACCAGTCTGACTTATTGGAAAAATACCAGGCACCATTACCCTGATACATCTCAAGCTCACCCTATCAACCACATGCCATTGCTCACTCTGATAATCACTCATCACCCAAATTGTCATCCATGCATCCGAAATCTGAATAACAGACAAGCAGCCATCCAACTCAAGCAAATAAACCCTACTCCCAACTCCATAACTCACTTGCTCTGGCAAATAAATCTTCCTCCAAACATCTAAATCCAAATCTAATGCAAGTATACACAAACAACTACCAGTTAGCCAATGAAGTGATCCATTTACAAAAACAACTTGATTTTTATTCATGTGTGTAAAATGTTCATTTTGAGATGAAATGAACTTTCTCCATGCATTCAAACCTGAATCAAATACCAAGCATATGAATGTTCCATCTGGTCTATGGCCAAAAGTACGATGATAACCAGCCAACACAACATTAAACTTCTGCATAGACAAATTGCATGCCAAAGCAACTAGAGCGGCATCACCATCAGGATAAAACCTTGTCACAGGCCTTTCTCTACTCTTAGGCAATAACTTAAACTCTCTAGTCATCGGATTGCAAACATAATAAACACCCTTATCAGGAATACTTGAACAACACAACAAACCGTTACACGAAGCCCTAACTTTAACTCTGTCTCTCAAGAAATCTAAAGAGAACTCAGAAACGCCCCTTAGCTTATCAACGCATATCAAGTTAGATTTGGCATCTGATGAATCCGAAATGTCAACCAATACCATCGGGTTCTTGGCAGATAATTCGTTGTAGAGTTTAATGAAATACTTATCTGATGATAATCTGTACCAATGCTTGCACACAGCTTTGGCTCTAAATAAGGGCTTCACAGGCAGTCTTGCAAGGATTTGAAGTGCAACTTCATCAGGAAAAATTCCGTCTCTAGAAGACATAACTCACTTCAAGAATCAAAAAGCGAATCCAGGTACACAATTGTGAAACCAGAAAGGAAACGCTATATCCTTACCAGAGGGTAATTCGACGTGGATATTACAAGAACGTTAATTTCATGGATCTGAGTCTAGAAAGTTTTCAGTTATACCCTAAGAAATGGCCATTTGAGCAAGAAAAAGATCGTGTCCTGCACAATGCTGCGCAACCATCGACAAAGCGCAAAAATGGGTTTTGACTACAACAATATAATTAGGATGGGAGGGACTGTGTTATTGAGAAGGTGATCAAAGTAACAGATACAGAATCTCACACAGCGTTCGTCAACAAACGGAATATGCCCGTGAAATTGCCATTTTTCACTTCGAAGATGGGCTTAGGTTTGGGTGGATCTAAGGCTCAGACTTTCATGTGTCTTCTACACGAAATAACCCAAATGTTTATGCCAATAACTTGATCCGCGAATCCACAGCTTGTGGAGTAGACTTTAAATTTCTAACAACAAAGCCGAAGGCTTTCACTTGTTGTGAGGCCATTAGTACGGGGATTGGAAGTTCAGCTTATACCAATCTTTCCGGCCTGTTCGGTATACTGACAGAAAATATAATAATTATTTTTAAAAATAGAAAAGATAAGTAATAGAAAAAAATAAATATTATTTTTTTAATTTAAAAAACAATCGATTAATTAATAAAATGATCGGTTTTAACAACAAAAATAATTTACTTTTTATATAAAGAAGCAAAAGGAAAGCATTAATTATTTTCTTCTTGCATAAAAGTAATTATATAAAATGGTATCTTTTTAATTCATATATTTTAATGTTATTCTTATTGTTCATCTATAATAATTAAATTATATTGCTTAGTAATATAATTTGATTATTTCTACAAAAGGTTAAATATTTTTTTTGATTTGTGGTTACTGTCAAAGTCAGCGTACCCATTGTATAAGGCTTTACGGAAGTTTAAGAAGGGATGTAATTTATGCAGTCTTTCCTTTGTATCTTTACAAAGAGACTGTTTTTGTGAATTAAACATGTGACTTTATGGTTACAAAAAAAAAAAACAACTTTTACTAATTATTCTAAGATTGTTTTGGATTTCTGGTTCTTGTGAAAACTTGAAACGGAGATTAATAACTTCTACCATTTTAGCTGGTCGGAGAGGAAGGTATGAATATCAAATTGAATCGATCTAAATATGTTTAATACGAAAAATTTGTGAATTAAATTTGATTTATTCGTATGTAATTTAAGATTTGAATTTAGGTGTTTTAATTTAATAGAATTCAAATTTAGGTAATTTGTTAAATAGTGTCTTATCTTTTAAATTTTTAAGATTTAGTGTCAAATCTTAAATTTAGTGATTAATATTTTAAAACTTATATAAATGAAGTCAAAATATTGTTTTTATTAATACGACGTATCTATCTATTAGTCGTATCATTAAAAAAAACGTTCTGACTTGATTTATGTAAATTTTAAAAAATTAGTCATTAAATTACAATTTTTACAAAGTTTGACACTAAATTTAAATTCTTTAAAAATTAAACATTTTTGAATCTGTAAAAAAAAAAAAACTCGAGCAATCATGACGGAGAATGGAAGCTTTAGTATGGACCACCAGACCAGACCAAAGTTGAAAATACATCTTGCACATTCAAATAATAGCTCCTCCTTAAATCCAAAAACCATTGACATTATTAGATTCCTGAATTGGGTATGAAGATTCATCTTCAGAGTCGCCTCGTGCATGGAACAAAAGGGTGTTTGCTATAAATCAATTATGGCGGTGTTAAATGGAACTCCAAGAACTAGTGTATGTCTCCTAGTATTTCAGGCACCGATTCCTTTGTCTGAACATAGTTATTTTGTTTGTCTTGTGATTGGAGGGTCACATCAATTTTCCCAATCTACGCAAGACACAGAACCCAACATAATGTTTTCCCAATGTCACATGTTCAAGTCCGATGGTTTTACTTATTCCTCGACTCGCATGGCATGCATTTGTAGATCCATAGATATGGCAGTAAATGCTGAATTCACCATTGTTGCAAGTTTGGTACACCAATGCCAATTCGTCCTACCTACTTCTCTCCAATAACTCTAGGATCTTATCTCGATTTGCAATGAATTCAGTCTGGATCGAGGCAGGATTTGAGCTCTTAAGAGCTTTAATCTCGAATTTGAGTTTGATTGGATTTTAATACTTAGACTTTGAATCTTGTTATGTTTTGTTTAACTAGTTAACCAATTTAACTCAATTAAATTGTTATCATCGGTTGGATAAAAATAACTCTCAAATTTAAAATTAACCAAGTTTAAATACATGAGTACGATCAAATCATGTTTAACTCGTTGAGTTTAGATCATGTTGAGCCAAATTAGATTTAAGGATGATAAGTTCAATCATGGTCCAATCAAGTCATAATTAAAATGACACTACTTTATTATTACTATTTTTTAATTCACATTAGGTATTCTAGTTTAATCGGACTAATCCTAAGCCCTAAGACCCCACCCCGAGAGCCCTAGAGGAGGTAAATTTGAAACTCTAAGATCTTTCAAGCTTCTACGTAGCCTGCACATTTTGTCACGCAAGGGGCCGTCACATACTTGATTGATCACTGGCTACCCTGCTCAGCATCAGGTTCTTAGTAGCTTCAACTCTCATTCTGCCGTTGGAAACGAGACGTCTGTAATTGATTGGATCAAGGAGCGTTTACTTAGAGGGCTAGAGGATCATCAATTAGGAAAATATCTCACTTCCCCTCCTTTAGCATGACTCGAACTCAAGACCTCCTGTAAGAGAGAGCCTTAAGTGAGGAGTGTATACCAGTTAGGCTACTGCTCGTTGTCATTTTTTTTAATTTCTTAAGTTTTCGGGTTAATTTAAGTTACCATTTCTAAAATTAAGTCCTATTCAATTTTTTATTAATTTTAATTTAATCTATTGACTTCAAAATCAACTAATTTTATAGTTTTAAATTGAATTAGAAAAGAATTAATTTGTCATTTTAGTAAAAACCTTGGAGCAACAAGTAAAATTATTCCTTTGTGATCAGAAAATTATGAGTTCAAATTATAAAAACAGTCTCTTTGTAAAATGTAAAGAGAATGCTTCGTATAATTGTTAGATTTCTCATTACCTTCGAGGAGTTTAACTATGGGACTTGCCCTTACCTTTTTTTAGTTCACTCTCGTATTGTGAGGAACAGAATTGGAGAATATATATATCAAAATTGGTCTGGTTCAGTCAAATTCTGTTGAGGTTAGACGCTGCTATTTGGATCCATAAGGTCTGCGAGTATGGCCTATGAAATACCTGCAAAATAAATAAAGGCTCACCGGAGGTGATTGCCGGCAGGCCCCTCCGATGCTTAAGTCAGTTGTTTGGTAAGGGTTATGGTCGCTTAGAACAGGAAGAACTAAGGTTTTAGTCTCGTACCTCAATCATGGCTTAATAGTACCTTATATATGGGATACTGGCTAGGTTTAGGTCTTTACGTAAGTCTTAGTGTTTGCATGGGAGACGATCTCCTACTACTGGGCCGTCGGTGGGCTTGAAATTGGGCCCGGTTTGGCCGACCCAACCAAAAATGATTGAGAAAGATACAAGAAGTCTAATTTTTGTGGAGAAGATGACAATATTATAAATCTCAAGAACAAGCTCAATTAGTATTAACGCGATCTCAATAATTACAATATTAAGGCAAAATTATAGTTATTGAACATAATACAAACCTAATTAGCATTTATATATATGAACTTGGAGTGGAACTGAAAAGTATACGTAGAGTATGGGCAAGGAGTGGGACTGAACATAGCATATATAATTACATGTACGTGAATGTGACATGGTGGTTGACAGGTTATGGAGACAATCAGACGTTGTGTCTGAATACGAGAGACACGGCGGAGAGACGACAATCAGCCGGCAGCTTCTCGCCGGCCGGTGAATAGATTAGAGTACTTTACATGTATATTACAAATGAGCAATGAATTGACTCGGGTTTGAGTTTGAAAAAAAAATATTCGATCCAATTTGTTGAACGATTCAAAATTTGACTACATAGTTGAACTTAAACGTAGTCTTTGAAAATTTTAAAAATTTTCCAACCCTATCTATATATATATATATATATATATATATATGAATAAATCCTAACACTTAGATCTAGGTTTAATTTAATCTTTTTCTCAATTTGATTTGTCAAGTAATTCAAAATTTAATTAACGAAATTATTTTAACATTATTTTATTAAAATGACATCGTTTTAATATTTTAATTGAATTAGTTCAAACTGGATCAAGTTTGTTATCTTAAACCTAAATTCGGATCATATTATAAACTCAAAATTTTTACCCGCATATATATATTTAGGGGATTAGGATCAAACAATTGGTTGGTTTCAAAGTTTTAAATCTTGTTTTAGAATTATAGTTATAATTACAAAATAGTTTTAAAACTATTATCACAATTTATTATAATTATAAACATATTTGTATCATCAATAAATTATATTATGATTCAATTTAAAACCTTTTAACAAGCTTGTCTTGTCAGATTTTGCAGTCTTATGCTCTATATATCATCCAAAGTCAACAAAGTTTGATAATTGATTAACTTCTATTCCATAAGGCATAATTTGGGTTTCTTATGTTTCATAAAAAAACCCATTAATTATGATTAAAATTAGTCAAAACATTAATAATTATGATCATGTTTAGCAAACAATTAGGTTTTAGCTGATTCTATCAGTTGATAGCTGATTTGACCAGCGAATAACATCAGCAATTTATTAAAGATGTTTGGTAAAATTAGCTGTTTAGTATTATTTGTTGATGTGTAAAATGACTTATGAGGGTATGATTTTAAAAAATTACAAGAGCATAAATATTATATTTCTTAGTATTTCGTTGAATATTCTTATAAGAATTTAAATATTTAATTTTACAAAAATTAAGTTTATAACTTTAATAAAAATATAATAATAATAATGATAATGATAATAATAATCTAATGTTAAATTTTTTATTAATATGAATGATACAGTCAGCTACATCATATTATTTTTTTATATAATATATATAAATTTTTTATTTCAAATATTTATAATTATAGTATGACACAGATACGATATATATCATAATTAAAAAATTATGAAAAGAGGGTAAAATTGGTTTTTTATCTATTAAAGAAATTTCTAATAAGTGTTGTTTTTATAATATATTAAGTAACATTATTGTTAAGATCTAAAAGATGAAATTTGTTGAAAGACGGTTTTTGGAATCGAGACAATCCTTGTTTTCTAATTATCAGGAGCCAAATCCTGGGAGTCTGAGGTCAAAGTCAAACCAAGTGAAAATATGGTAAATATTATATAATTAATACAATATATATATATAAGTCACTAAAGGACATGCATATATTTAACAAAACATAAAACGCAGGCCAAGGCATTGAGTTTGACCATATCTTAGAAGACTGTGATGATTATGTAAAGACCCACATATTTTTTTAAATATTTACATATATAGAATTAAAAAATAAGCATTAAATTATAAGAAAATGACATTTTCTTGGTTTTTTTTAATAATTGTTTTTGAGTTGATGGGACACTGTTCTTTACAAGTACCTAGATTCTCACTTCCCCACCTCCTCTTCCTCTTTTTGCTTTCTTTAATATTCCTTGAAACGTGCTCTCCTCTTCCTACCTTAACCTTGTTTAATTATATGATATAATGTGTTTAAGTGAAGAAATTGTATTTAAATTTCTGATATAATGGTAAAAGCAAGACGTACAAAATGAATCGGATCGGATCGGATCGGATCGGAACGAGTCCGAACTTAAAAGAAAATGTTGGTCTGAACTGTTTCAACTCTGCGAATGGTTTTTCAAAAAAAAAGAAAGAAACTCTGCAAATGGTTACTTATTTGCGTAGTTTCAGGTCAGCTGACTTTGGTAGGGGCTCTGATTGTGCACCTGAAGCACGAACCAGCCTAGACCAGACCACACGAGCGCGCACACACGCACTACCTGACTGACCATTTCCAAATTGATTGCAACCAAATCGACGGGCCAAAAGCTGCCACTTGGACAACCAAAAGACCATTAAGACACAACCCCACCCCTTGTCTCATTGTACGGACACGAGAACAAAATATAATCAAGTGTATTTTAAATTACTCTAAAATCCAAAAATAGTTTGAATAATAAATATTATTTTATTACAATTAAATAATAATTATTTTTTTTTTTGTAAATTATGCCAAGTAGTGCCCCACCTGTAATAACTTGAATGTACTGAAAGCATTGATAATTATTACTCCCTCCTATTCAACAATAAGTGTCGTTTTAGAGGAATGCACACTTATTAAGAAAGTTAATGAAATGTCTGATATACTCTTATTAATTACAT
>JANIPN010000219.1:90457219-90482263 GCA_027478595.1 Erythroxylum anguifugum
TCCATAGTTGAGAGCGGACCTTGGCTTCGGTTAAGTCCCAAGTTCGATTCCATGCTAGCTCCTCTTGTAAGAACTTAGGGCAGCCGGGGTTTTACTTGTAGGTGGAGAACTAGTTGGAGCCTCAATGATGAGGTGCGCCCGTTTGGTCCACCTGTGAAAGTGGTGAGCCAGTTGGGCAATCGAAGAGGTGTGCCCGCTTGTCCCGCCTACAGAGTTTCCTCGAATCAAAAGAAAATATTTTGTGGGAGTCCCGCCGAGACGTGACATCTTAAAAAGTATGGTAACACACAACCTCACTCCTATTTGAAAGAGAGGTTATTACCAATAAATTCCCATGCTAAAATATAGAAAGTGATTACTATAAATTAAGAAAAAAGACTGTAACTAGTTGATGGAGATTTTAAATGATAAGATGAGATTGAAAAAGAGTGTTCATTGAAATTGGTGAGCACATTGGAGAGTGCATAGGAATGCCAAACCTATCCTCATTAGGGGTCAACATTCAAGAACTACTTCATAGTTACCTAAAATATATCTATTTTTAATTTTTAGGCAACTTTTTATTATTAGCCCTGATTTAATTTAATCTAATTCAAGTGGTCTCCATTATTGGTTTCCCTGTTTAGGAATAGGTAATTTGTAGTCAATTATTGCTTCATTTGTATTTTCCACTACCAATAGTATTAACTATTTGTAGCCTTATCCTTATCCACAATATCATATTATAGCTACAATTTCCAAGACAAGAAATGATCGTGACACACAAATTTTTAATTATTTAGTTAATTTTAATATTTTCATTGAATTAAAAAAAAAGGATAACAATAGAATAACCCGTAAGTTTAAATTCAGGTATTCTTAACAAATCGATTCATGGCTAAATATGAGACCTAACTTTTTAAAATAAAACGATGACGTTTTGCTTAGAAGAGTTAAATATCAAATAAGTCTGGAATTGAAAACATTCGTTGTTTTATGCTTTTAATTTTAAAAAATTAGTATAACTGACTCATGGGCCGACACATTATTATTCATAATGTTATGTATAGTTTTTATTAAATGTTAAAATGCTTATATTGAAATTAAAATTATTGATTTGATAATTAATGAAAGGCAATTAATTGATGTTGATTTCACATTACCAAAATTTAATTTGTGGATGTTGATGGTACTATCACCATCCACTGACCAACGAATTGGTCATATAAATACCGTTTTCTTTAATATATAGTTAGAAAATGACATTTTGGAAAAGACCATTTCATTGGAAAACTGATAATGATGTATTAACATCTTATTCGCGAATATATTTTATTTTAAATTTGACTCAGTCTAAAATTATTATTTTAAATTTCAATTAATTTAATTTTAAAATAAATATATATACTTTGATTCAATTTAAATAAATAATTTTAAATTAATGTTTTTTTAAAAAAATTGAATTTAAAAGAAAGGGTTTTTTTTGCGTGTCAACATTAATGACCAAGTCAACAAAATGCACGAAGTCAACCTTCTTGGATGTTTCCTGACAGGAATTTGATAGTTGTACTTCACCACCTACACGCCTTCGATTTCTGAATGCTACACACTTCCAGATATTCTCTCTTCCTCTTCTTCTCTATTTATGTCATCTTCGTCCACAGCTACACTCCTCTAACCTTCTTCCTCTTTCAACCATTCCTCTTCTCTTTCCCTTCCCCTTCGGCTTCCTCTTCCTTCCTCTTCTCTGCAACTATAGTGTAAGTTGACAAGCTTTTTCACGTATAGTTATAGCCTGTTTGAGTATAAGGAAATAGCCATGGTTGTTGCATCTCCAACTCAAGTTCGAGCTGAGAAGGTTCAGTCCGTCGAGTTGCCTGTAATAGACCTTTCAGCTTCAAGATCAGAGGTGTCAGGACTCATTGTCAAAGCCTGCCAAGAGTTTGGTTTCTTCAAGGTGATCAACCATGGCGTTTCTGAGGACATTATTTCGAGAATGGAACGAGAAGGTCTCAACTTTTTTGCTAAACCAGCTAACGAGAAGCTGCAAGCTGGACCTGCCAATCCCTTTGGTTATGGCTGCAAGAACATAGGCTTTAATGGCGACGTTGGAGAGGTTGAGTATCTTATGTTCAACACCAACCCTGTTTCCATTTCTCAAAGATCCAAAACCGTATCTAGTGACCCAGTAAAGTTCAGGTACTCTTACTACAGTCTCTTAATCACTCGTATGTCAACTTTAGAAGAAAAATATTTGCATGTCTCACCATCTTTGGTATCATATCAATAAGTTTTCTGCTTATAGGTTGCTTGTTTCTTTCACTTTCCAATTTGAAAAAGCAATACGATAACCTTGAAAACTAGCAAATCGGGTATAAGGATGAATGGTGGTAAATACTGCAGAATCTGACTGCTGACAGGTCGAACAACACATGTAGCAGAAACGTAACTACTGTTTTCTTTTGGAAGTTCAGATTCTTTATTTTATAGTTTCTCGCATTATTGAAGTAGTAATAATCTTAAACCATTTTCTTAGTAATTTTACAAGATAGAATCACTGAAAAAAAGGGGTCTTGAGAGTGGAGTAATCTCTGATTATCTTCTCCTAGAAGGTGGGATAACATGTCAGACACATAAGCTTTTTCGCTTCTCTGCCACTTCACTTCCATCTATGTACCCATTTTAGATTGACAAGTCAGGGAAAGGTCCAATCAAATCCAGAGAAACTAAGATTAAAGATACAAATAAAAAATACCCTATGCCCTACAAGAACAAGAGGTGATGATTATGAGTTTTGTTTATGGATTGGATTGGAGATGAAATGAAGCTGATGTGATGATTCCTTTCTGGTCCTGATGGATGTGGCAGCTCTGTGGTGAGTAATTACATTGACGCAGTTAGAGAGGTGGCATGTGAGATTTTAGATATGGTGGCAGAGGGAATGCGGGTCCAGGACACGTCAGTGTTTAGCAGGATGATCAGGGACGCTGACTCTGACTCAATCCTTCGGCTCAATCACTACCCAGCTATACCTATACTACAGAATACTAGAGACACGTCAGTATCATCTCCTTCTTCTTACAAGGTTGGCTTTGGAGAGCATTCTGACCCTCAGATCCTCACCCTCTTGAGATCCAACGACGTGGGTGGTCTCCAGATTTCCTTAAATCACGGTCTGTGGGTCCCTGTTCCTCCTGACCCAACTGCCTTCTGGGTCAATGTGGGTGACCTGTTACAGGTTTGTTCCACCGTTCTCATGTAGTAGTATTAACACTGCACTAAGATTTAAGATACAATCTCAATTTATAGTCTACAGGAAGGATTCCTTAGTTAACACGCATTCAAAAAATAACAATTGCAAAATCTTTTTCCAATAAAGGTGAAATGGACTGATGGTAACTAAGGAATCCTTCCTGTAGACTATGAATTGAGTTCTTGATGTTGTCAGTGGAGTGGGGACTCACTTCTTGCAAGTTCCCATCAAATGGTTGAATATCAGCAGTTCTATTCTATTTTCGAGTAACTGGCTGGTTTCAATTCACAGGTCGGCTTCAGAAAGTTTTCAACTTGATGTACTTAAAACGATAATTTTTCCAGGAAAACGTGCCTTAGGTTTTGAATACTGGATCCACCAGACTTCTTTTTTTAGATATCTCGGAAGATTTTTGAAGTTTCTGATGTTGACATAAATTAAGCAGGAGCTTTACAGTGAAATGCCACTCTTTTTTCGAATTGCAGACTCTACCACTAACTAGTGCCTTTTCTACTGCTAAAATGAAGTCGAACTTGTTAGGGAAACCGATTTGAAGATAAAGCTGATGTTTTTTATGTGTTTTTGTGTTTCTGTTCTGTCTCTGTTTCCTCTGTCTAGGCTATGACAAATGGGAGATTCGTTAGTGTGAGGCACAGAGCTCTTACGATTTCATACAAGTCAAGAATATCAATGGCATATTTTGCTGCACCACCACTTCAGGCGAGGATCTCTGCACCGCCTGAGATGTTCACACCGATCAGGCCTTTACTGTACAGGCCTTTCACTTGGTCTGAGTACAAGAAAGCTGCGTCCTCTCTACGGCTTGGAGATAGCCGACTCGACCTCTTCAGGATACGAGGAGGTGACGAATGAATCATTGCTTGAAATAATCTGCATCACTTGGAAATGGTTAAAGGCCGTGTCTTTTTGGTGACCAGGTAGGAAAATTCTGCTTCGAAATGGTTAAAGGTCGTGTATTTTTGATGCCCAGATCGGAAATTCTTGCTTTTTTGGTGCCCAAATAGGCAAATTTTGTTCAGCAATCATCAAATGTAGTTCCTGGTAAAAGGGAAAGGCTTTTGCAATTTCTTAGTGCGGTGACTAATGTAAAAGTTTCTATTTCAGCATGCGGAAGTGTGTGTTCGGTGATTATGATGTTCATAGATGAAACAAGCTTGCCAGAAAATGTTTCAGATAAAATTTCAAGTGTAGGAACTAGGGAAAAGTAGGATATACTGCCATGCCATGCGAGTATTTGAAAGGAATTTTACTGAAGATTCAAAGTTAATACAAGTTAACTGTTTCTATGGCTTCTGCTGCTATTAAGAAGCCATAGAAATAACAATGGAGGCCCTCCGAAAACAGAGCCAACAAATTCAGATCGTTTCTTAAGTACAGCCCAGTGAAGGGTTACAATATGTTAGGCATTAAAGTGGAAATATATCATAAATCTAAGAGTAGCATAAAATATTCACATGCCTTTGCAGGCAGGAAGAAACCGAAAGACTATGCGTGACCTTTCGACTTTGCTGCAAGGCGTGAACATTTTTTCCGGCCAGTTTTGTTAAGAGCACAAACACAAGTCTCCAGGATGTCATAATCCTCCTCCCAGAATAACAATGAGGCCTTCTCTGGTTTCTCTAAGAGCATCTTGGATGTTAAGAAACCGGCAATTGTCCATGTCTGGCAAAGTCGTGCCTGCTTGCCGATAAACCTCCCGCTACGTGTGTCATAGTATTCAGGCCACAGATCTGCAGACAACCTCTTCTCCGCTGACGCGACAGCCTTCTGTGCAAGTTCTGGTCTACCCATCTTGATGCATGCCAAGGTAAACTGGATAACAAGCGTTGATGTCAGGGAATATCTTTGAAACAAAACCAATAAATTCTAGAATATCATTTAACATAATTGTAGTTAGAATAATATTATGTATACCTGCCATAGAAGTGTAGGCCAAGATCCACCATTGTGATATGACCATGGGCTGCAACATTCAAAGATAATTAGCATAGAGAAAAGGTTGCCAATTCGAATCAGTAAATGCCATTGTAGCTGAAAAGGTAAAATGCGGACGATAAAAAAAAGAACACGCATATAAATATAACAAAACAGGAGTCTCACGTATTTTTAGGATCACTGCCAGTAATTATTCGCCATTCTTCAGACTCCAAAGCAGGGTAACAAATTTTAAGAGGCATACGGGCCACAAGATCGTCCCATTTAGCCTCAATCAAGTTGAGAATACCATTGTTCTGTTTTTGAGTTCCTAAGGAGGAAACAATGGCCCAAAGATTTCCAAGCGTGAAAAATCTAAAATCCATATGAGCAGGTTGAAGATTCCCAATGAGGTACCCACCCTCCTCAGGGATCCAATCCACAAGCCATGAAGGAATTTGATCTGGATAGATGTTAAACTTGTTGACTGCATCTTGGGAGTACTCCTCAGTGTGGTAACGATATATCTCATTGATCTTCTTCATATCCACCCAGTAGTACTCTCTAACATGAAATGACAGAGCACTGAGTCGGTTATTGACGGCAGCCACCAAACTTTTGGTTCCATCATTGACCGTGAGCATCTCACGTGCGCAGCGCAAAGCAGTGTAAAATAAGGCCTACAACATCATATCAGGTAAAGCGTGTGAAAAACTAAGCATGTTTAGTCGCATGCAAAGTAAAGCTATGAATGAAGTAATATGGCAAAACAGACAATGAATGCGATGCAAGTATGGTCTCGAGGAAGGGCAATGCTGCTAGGATGTTACAAGAGACAGTTAAATTAGGTCAAGTCAAGAAACTCCTGCATCAATTTTTCACTAGTCACTTGTTTCCTAAAAATAATTTGTTTTGTAACCAAAGATTTCTAGCTCAACCCTTGGTCTAGTTTCCATCAGTAAATGTAGCTCTTAACTCTTAATCTTTACAACAAAATATTGATGAGAGGAAGTTTCAATAATGCATGGATTCTGCTCAGCTTACTTGGATTTCGAGCGGATGTCCATGAATGCCCATCCTTCTATCAATCATGCACGACCCATCAGTGACAAGTAGAGTCGGAAACATGTCAAATCCATCGGTCAAACACAAATTGAGTACGAGTCTTATGCCTGTCTGGACATCAACCCTCTCTTGCAATGCATAGTCACCTGTGATCTTTCCATAAGCTCTCAACAAAATTATCCACCACAGCCCTGTATATAGAACAAATAATTTCTTTAGATTCCTGCAGTTCTAGACACATAATAGTTCAAACAGAACTACTATGATAATATACAGTGTGCAATCAATTTCCTTTTACCCGAATCTACAGGAGCTACACGTCCAATGGCTGATTCGCCAAAATCAGGGTCCAAAACCTCCTCAAGGGCTCCATCACTTCCTTCAAGAGGCACAGATTTAACTTTGAAACTTGCAGGCATCAGCCCTTGCCCAGGACTGTAACAGTCCACTGTCTTCTCCCAACTCTAGCAAAACAAGAGATATTTTCTAGTTCTGTAAATCAAAATGCACACTAACTTTTTTACCCCCCCATGGAAAAGCATTAAAAGTGATCATGCATATTGAGACCAATACTATTATGTCACATTCCCAGCAAAAGGAGTAGTTAATTCATTTTTCAAAGTTTCATCCTTTGCAGCAATTGAAGTTCTCACTCATGACGCCAGTGGTATAAAACTCAAACCTTCTAGGTCATTTCTTCTGTGCATTGGTTCCTATTTAATAAGAGCTAAGAAGGCGATTAAAACACTGCTATAGCAAGCACTAAGTTAAATGAGCCTACCAATAATGTATCAAATCCTTTTAAAAACAAAAATGATTGGAAAGAATAATATTTTGCGAGAATGTGTAAGCATGTCTTTACGAGAATGTCTAAGCATGTCTTTACACCAATACTCTTTGATTGATCTTCAATGGGGCCTCTAATTCATGAGGAAGTCTAAGGTACAAGATAAGCATGTTTGAGGGAATGGGCATGTTGAGCGGTTAAAAAATGAAGTACCTGTAATTGCAGTGTGTGAAGAAGAAAATTCTTCACTATCTCCCCATCTCCTTTAAGTAGAAAAGCAAGTGCAGATGGTACAAAATCCCGAATGAAGACTTGGTCGTAGTTCAATGGTTGCTTATCAGCAGGATCATTAGCAGCAACAGTACCCACTGGATTGCCACAATAAGTCACAACGGCATCTTGGAGCAACTTCCATGCCTCCTTTTCAATCTCAGACACCTCTCTCTCAACTCTAGGAGTAGCCTCATTCAAACCCTTTAAAAAATCTATATTTACACCAGATCCATTTATCTCTACCCTATCAGACTTATCTTCTTCTTTAATTACATCATTTTCTGTTTCAATGTTCTCAATCACCAAAGGCTTTACATTCAAGCCACCTTGAATGTAAATCCTCTCGAACCCATTTTCATTAACATTAGGCTCTACAGATGTTGAATGATTTCTAAAATCTGAAGCAACCTTGGGGACTACCAAAACACCCCTTAAGCCACCTCTACGATCACATAAACTCGACACAGAAACCCTAGCTTTACCCCAATTCATATTGGGAAGATGAAAAGCTCTAGAATTCGGATCGAACACAGGCTTATAACCCCTGATTTGAGATCCATTACAGCTAGCATGGCAGCATATTCTACGGCTAGGAACGGAACTTGGATGTGATTTCGACAAATTATGTTTAACAACAGGATTATTCAGCTTAGGAAAAGAAAATCCAAAAAGAGCAGAGCTTTTATAACTAACCAAGATTCTACAACAGGGTTTCATAGTCGACATCCCAATACAGCTACTAGTACTCATACCTGAATCTTAGTATGCGTATACACTATATGCGCAAAAAGAATCAAAACCCACTTGGAAAAATGGGAACAATCCTTAATGCAAAGTATAGATTTTGGGGATTTTACGTATATATACAAAGCCAATTCACTCTGTTAGTCTTCAAAAATGGAAGAACAGAGTTGAATAGTGAAACAGTATGAAATACACCTAAAATAGGAATAAGGAAGCTAGAAACTTGAAGAACCTGAAAACCGTTGTTACTTACAGTTAGAGAGACGTTGATGAACAGAATCGAAGGCAATAGAGAGAGAGAGATGGTCCGTAGATCGATGGAAATGAAGAAGGTTAGGTACTTTTATAGACTAGAAAAGGAGAAAGTTCGTGGATGCAGAAATTGTTGTGGTCAAAGGACAATTTTGCCCCCACATGTGACTTATTCATTTGATATTATCCTCCACGTCATTACGATTACACCCTCCACATAATATTTTTATATAAGCAAATAATATTTTTTTAAAAATATATTAACAAAATTTCAAACAAGTTATAAGAATAATTATTCGGATTTGATTCAAATAATTCATTATATATGCATATATTAATATGTAAAATCAACATATAAAATTTTCAATTATTTAATATCAAAATTAATAAAAAAATCTTACATTGATTATAATTTAATTTAAAATTGTGACCTAAGAGTTTAGCTAAATAATTTAAAATTTTGAGCTAAAATATTATTATTTTATAGAATTAAATTAAAACAATATTATTTAAATAGCTTAAATTTTATTAATTTTAGGAGGAATCAAAATTATTTTTAAATTTAGATTAAGTTAAAAATGAATCAGATCAATAATTAAACTTAAAAGCACGATGTGTACATAAAATCTTGAGAAAAATTAAGACAAGGTTTACTGATAGCAAATTAGTTAAAAATCCTTTAAATAATAAAATTATTATATTATCAAATAACTTATTGAAAATATATAATTTAAGAATTATTTAAATATATTGAAAGAGTTAGGTAGACAATGTTGTGCACTGCAAGGAAAGGGTAATAATGGTAAACTGAAAAAGAGAGTAGAACCGTGGCGTATTGGATGGGCATTATTCAAGTGGATAAAGGGCAAAAGTGTCCTTCAACATTAGCATTAACCAATGGACGCGGCCCGACCCGACCCGACCTGTTTTGTTCTGTCCTAAGTAACTCCTAAGGTAATTAAAAAACGTGCACAATTCACGAAAACACGACCCGATCAGACCAGAAGTTGTTTGTTCTGTCCGATTTCCGTAATGAAGGTAATAAAAAAAACGTGCACACTTCACGAAAAAACGTCACTTCGTCTTTTCTTATTCTGAGGAAATGTCAAATATTACAACTGGAAAAGTTCAACAAACGATATTTTGTACAAACGATATTTTGTAATATCACTATCTTTTTAAAAAATAATAAATAAAATTAATTTATTCTAGTTAAATATAAAATGTTGAGAATACGCACGTATGAACGTCTCACGTTAAAAAATAATAGAAAAGAACACTAACATATAAGTTAAGTGGACTACTCTATTTATTATCAATTGATTCTCAGATAAAGCTCACTTAAATTTGTGTGTGATTTCACTTTCTTTCTTGTGTGTATATGTAGACTTATTACAAATTTAATATAAAAATTAAAGTTAATTTTGGAGATAATAAAATTGATATAATCAAATTTAGATTTAATTTATTAAAAATTTTATTAATCAAATTGAATAATTTGTATATTAAAATAAGTTTATGACATTACTATTGCTTAAAATAATTTGAGTGGTCGGTGAACTCTTGAAGTGGTCCCCTACCTTAAAATTCGTGCAAAAAATTTACTAATTTCCTATTTTTCTTTATATTATTTTAATTTCATTAAAATTAATATTATTAGCACACCAAAACCGATAAAAAGGTGAAAGTGCACTGGTGTCTCTTGTATCTCCGACGTCGTTTTCGTTATCTCGATATTTTGTCAAATTCCATTAACGAAAACGCGTGACGTTTTTGGACCCACTACGTTGAAGCTAACAAGTTGAGGCGGGTACACTAAAGTTTACTTAAATGGGCTGACAAAAAGCTCCCTCTCATTTGGTCCATTAAACCCAACTAATATCAATTGGGTTTCAAAAAGGCTTACTTACATATACACACACATCAATTGGGCTACAAATTTGGAAAATAGGCTTACTTGTCTATATATATATATATGTACTGTAAAATGACTTTCGTTGAGTTTTAAATTTGGGCTTGGCCATTGCCATTTTAGTGCGAGAGTAGATTTGTTGTTCCTGAATTGTTGTGCCTGAATAAATTCTAATCATCTATTACAATAAGTTGAATGGTTAAGATCTTAAAAGCACAGCGACGCACAGCAATTCAGGAGCAGCAGATCTGCTCCCTTTTAGTGCTTAACTATGAGGTAGGGTTTCAACATTTGTTGCACATTCATCTACTCCCCTATTTTATGCTCCAAAACAAGTTAACAATGAGACCATTATGTTTGATTGGATTTAAGGTTAAAACGACACCATTTGTTTGAATCGATTCGCGTTTAATTTAAAACGATTTTATACTTATATGACAAGAATCTTAAATAGTACAAATTTCATCTTTCATTGAGAATTATGCTTTTCATCTTACCAAAAAAAAAACCCTCCATTTCATTTATATCTTATAATTGAAGCTTACATTAGTTGTTCTAGTCCCATATTAAAGTGGAATTAGCATAATCATAAGTTGGATTAATGTGTTGAACCTTTTAATTACCGTTTACAAATGAAGTCGAACACAATAACATTCTCATGTTGTTGTAGAGGTGGCAAACATCCTCTAGTTGTTGTCTTAAAGTTATTCATCTCAGGGATATCAATGAGTCGGCTTGCTCTGTCAATTTTTTTAAAATAATTTTTTCAAAATTAAAAGTGTAAAATAATATTTTTTAATTAAGTTTAGATAATTCAGACTTATTTGAGACCTCTTTTTTTAAATAGTTGAACCTCAAGTCTGTCTAAACCTAAGTCTAACTTATAATTGACTTATTAACAACATCTAAATCTAAGCCTATATGAGTCATTTTCATCGAGGTACATCCAAACAAAAGCTCATATAATCTAGGTGAAAGTAAGTGGGTTGTCAAGATTTATAGAGAAGGATAAGCATTAAAACAATGCACAACATATGTTATTACTTCAAGTGGAAGTAGTAACATTTTCTGTCCATTCTCGTACATGCATCAATAACTTCTTCTGTCCATCATCTCTTTCTATATATACAAACGCTTCACGCAAGAGAGACTGAAAGTGAAACGGGTCACCTTCGAAGAAACGAAAACCAAATGAATTATTAGAAATAAGAATATCTTTATAATTTATATTAATAAGTATGTAAATTTCGTGTGTCAATTACTTCATTTTATAAACAATGTATTAGTCTCAATTTTTTTATAATTAATTTCTTATTCAGAGAGAAACCTTAAACATATTTTTAATGTTTACATGTTCCCCGAGAAAGTAGAGTTGACCATTCAAGTTATTTAGTATAAGACTTGCAAATGAACACTTATGATCAAGGTTTTGAAACTCAGATCGGATGTCAAACTGGAGGTCTTATTGGTCACTGGTTTGACCGGTTCGACCACCGATCGAATCGATGTGACGTCATAATTATGCAATAATTATATATAATATTAGTAATATTAAAAAATAGAAAAATATACCAAATAATTTAAATTTCTATACTTCTATTAGATTTATAGAGAAAATGTGGGTTTTACTTTTGAAAGAACTAAAAAACACGTGAAAGAAAAAAAGCAAAATAAAAAATAAAAAAATTTATTGAACCAGTGGTCAACCGGTTCGTACTGATTCAATTGAAGACTGGTTTTTAAGAATCATCCGAATTGGATAGTCGGCTAATCACCGTTCAAATCGGTTAAACCGATCGATCCGATCCAGGTTTCAAAACAGAGCTTAGAATTTAGTCGAAAGCCTGCGAGACAACATATGACATTGTCATTTTTGGATGTTTTGTGTTTTGGGTTTTTTTTTCAAAGCGAAGAGGAAATTAAAAATATAAAATATTGAGATATAAAGTGTTTTGTAGCTCCTTAATAATTAATTTTAGTTTTATTAAGGAGACTAATGGGATACGTATAAATAAAAAGTTAGTTTTTTAACACAAATAATAATAATAATTTTACACGTGGCAGATGTTAACACCTCGGAGAGTTGGGACCACATCGATGGGTTCTCTCTTAGACACGCGGCCTACAAAGATTCCCCGCCGCCATCCACTTCTCTTCCTCACTATACACTTGCGTTTTTTCCGTCACGTGTGTTTGCTCCCACGTGCGTTTTTGCTCCCACGTGCCAAGTTTCTTCTTTTTATCATTATTTTTCTTCTTTCTAGACGATAAGAATTGTAATTACTTCACGTCTCTTATCATCAATCAAAGACTTAATGAAACGAAAATTAGTAAAATTATTACAAAAATGCAGTTCATGAAGTCCAAATCTTTATTAATTATCGATTAATCATATCGATATGATATGACGGTGATAAATTTGTCTTCTTATATTTATATTAAATACGTAATTTAAAAGATATTAATTTATTAATAATTATATTTTTAATTCATCAATTGCACATAATCGTAATAGATTAAGTCGAATTTAACGAGTTCTCGTGTCATCAAAACTAAGACAAGAATTGGATCAAATTTGATTTTGTACTATATACTATGATTAGCCTATTGATTTGATCATCACTAAATACATATTATCTACACTTAATGTTAATGGATAACTTAATTAAATACCATAATTACACGAAATCGAAAGATGACATGCCTCAAAACTATTGTTAATTAAGTTCTAATCAATAATTTATGGTGATTAATCTAATAATATATAACACTCGTGATAAGTTTTGAAGCAAGGACATGTCATACGAAGGTGGTGGAACCAATTATGGTCGTATCTTCTTATAAATATATATATTATAGAAAAGGTAACAAGCTTGTGAGTGCAATGAATTATTATTAAACGAGACTACGTTTTAAGCCAATATAAAAATATAATTAAAAGAATTTTAAATCAAGAATTCACTCCTTTTAAATTAATTAAAAAAGAACAAAAGCAATTTAAACCCAATATTACTATAATTTATCATAAATACGATTGTCTCTTCTCTAATTGCGTTTGGATAATTCGGAATTGTAATAATTCACAACCATAATATATAATTCACAACCCTTAAACTCTCTTTTATCTCTGC
Source organism: Erythroxylum anguifugum (assembly GCA_027478595.1). Classification (NCBI taxonomy): domain Eukaryota; kingdom Viridiplantae; phylum Streptophyta; class Magnoliopsida; order Malpighiales; family Erythroxylaceae; genus Erythroxylum; species Erythroxylum anguifugum. Next base: position 90,470,551 of record JANIPN010000219.1, read on the forward strand.
CCCTTTTTTTTTTTTTTTGATTTCCATGTAAAATTAAGGCGTACAATTGTTTTCCCTTCACTAATTAACCCCTCGACTTTAGTGTTCTTCTCTACAATTAAATTCCAATCAGAATTCAGACAACAATCTATCTTTCTGGTCTGTTCATGTGTTCTTTCACATGTTGATGCTGCTGTTGTTGAACTGCTGCTGTAAGAAGCATATGTCCTCAATGTTCCACAAATTGTCGGAAGCATCTCCGCCGCCTAACCAGGGATTGTTCTGCTCCATACCCTGGAAATCCAATCCTTGATTGAAGTAGCTCGATGGGCTAGTTATGGAGTCCGAGAAACCAATCTGACCAGCTTGAAAGTAACTATCCGCATTAGGGTTGTGATTAACCGGGAAGTAGCATTCATTAGTCAGGTCCGAAACCGGGGAGACCTGAGCTCCGAACGAGTCCGACGTGCCTGAATTCTCAGGAGTGTAACTACAGTTCACGGGTGGATGAGCCAGGACCGAATTCTGGCTCCTACCCATGTCTCCGTTGTTGATGGGTTGATGATTGGTCATGAAGTTACCGTTAATAACGGTGCTCACCGTACTGTTAGTAGCCGTGGCGGCGGCGGAGGAGGCGGCGGCGGCCGCAGTTGCAGCTTGAATTCTTTCGACCAGTCTAGGCATCCATAGGTATTTCATGGTGTCTTTGAACTGCTTACTGTTCACGTCACACTTGAGTTGTTTTGCGTGCTTTTGGACGCGGGTTCTCCAATAGTTTTTTATTTCGTTGTCTGTTCTTCCCGGCAAGTGCTGGGCAATCTTGGACCAACTGCAATATATTAACATCAGATTACGGATATTGTACCAGAAAGCTGTTTGTTTCCCCAGAAACACTAATATACGAACGCTTAAAAAATCTATCACGTACCGGTTGCCCCATCTGGAATGGAGCTCCAGAATGACGAGTTGTTCTTCGAGGGTTATGTTCCCACGTCGAACATCTGGTCGGAGATAGTTGAGCCATCTTAATCTGCAACTTTTTCCAGTTCGTTTCAGACCTGTGTAGGTTTCATTGAATGGATTTTAAGTATTTGGTAAAGTTAATTAAGGTGTAATTAACAGATCCATTAAAGGAAAAACTTGCTCGCTGATCAACTTTCTCTAGTAATATATATACTGAATGATTGAGTTCATGTGCACAGAGAAAGAGTCAGAAGTTGGGTGAGGCCGGGAGAGATGAAGAGGACATATCAGACCAATTTTGTTGTTTGATTCTTGGAAAAATATGCAGAAAATTTTCCCGAGAAAAATATAAAGAAGAGTGTGAGAAAAAAAAAAAACTACTTGTTTAGTGACGTACCTGCACTACGAGCAAGAGAGTTCCAACGACCCTCACCATGAGTGGCAATGTAATTGATGAGCTTCAAGTCCTCTTCAACAGTCCATGGACCCCTCCTGAGGTCGTCGTCATCACCAACCATGATCTCATCTTGATCATCGTCACTAATTTGTGCGGTGGATGATAAGGAAGGAGGGCTGTTCTTGACGTTCCTGGCCTTAACATCCATGCTCGTATGAGATGATGATCAGAGTTGTTTTTGCCTTGAATGGAGAGACTGATTTATTGTAGGAGAAAAGGCCGTTTGATATAGAGGGACTTTTTGGGTCAAGGAGAGGAAGAGAAAGTGAGGGAGCGAGAGGGGTGGATTAGTACATGAAGCTATAGAAGGTGTGCTTTTATAGATTATAAAAAGTTGGCATATGAGAATGAGATATATGGCTCCAGTACTAAATTTAAAGCATTAATTTAGATGTGAACATTTGTAATTACGATAAATAAATTCATCATAATTACGGTAGATAAATCGTAATAATAGTTTAGATTTGTAATTTTAAAAAAATTATATATGTTAAATTGTAAAAAATATATCCATAAATAAAAAGTGATATTGACACTTTGGACTTTGACTTGTTGACTTTTTTTCCTTTCTAATGGAGTTAGTGGAAATGCATGGTTTTCTTCCTTACTAATTTTTTGAAATTGGTTTTTCTTTTACTTTAACTACAATTTCATACAACACTCAATTTTGGGCTTTATAAGACATAATATAATTAGAATATCAGTTATTTTTTTAGCAGATTGAGAGGTATATATTTAGCTGTTTGACCAAATCAAAACATATTAGGGTTTTATTGGTTCTAATGAGACCGTCTATATAATTGTATTGAATTTAGTAATTTTAAAACATTTTTATTTTAACAAGTTTTATAACATTAACTTAATTCAAAATGTTCATTTTATAATATGATAACATGGAATAATTAAGAAAGTACTATATATGTTTATGAAATGTTAATTTAAACTAAACAACATTAATGCTTAGCATTTTACATTTTCAAATTTCTTACCATGCATTCAAAATAAAGACAAGCTATGAGTAATTAGAAAGGAATTTCTTCCAAATTTTTGACGGTGATTTATAGAAAGAAAAAAAACTAATGTTTGTTTAAAAAGATATTTAATTATGTTTTTATATTAATGTCTTAAAATTTTCCTTTTCTCGAAGATCTGCTCTTAAATAACAATTATGATTATGTTAATAACAATAATTATAAAATTAGCACCATTAATAAAAACATTAATGATTGTAATCTAGTTTAAAGCCTCTAGAGCAATAAAACAAAACATTTTTAAAAAACATGTTTGTATATTGTTAAGTGACCGTTTCACCACAACAGCTTAAGCAGTTATGTGAGGTCAATTTAATTGGTTTTACATATTCATTAACACACCCCCGGCCTCTCAAGTACAAACCCTTTGGGCTTGAAACTTGCACAAGCTCACTCTACCTTGTGCGGTGGTAGGATTTGAACTCACGACCACTTGGTCACAAAGGCTCTGATACCATGTTAAGTGACCGTTTCACCACAATAACTTAAGCTATTGTGTGAAGCCAATTTAATTGGTTTTATATATTCACTAACATATATATATCAATCTTTCATAAACATCAAGAACTTGACAAATTAAGCATACCCTTAATCCATTAATCAAATGTAATTAAACTAATTAATCATCGAATGAGAACCATAGATAAAAAATTACGGGTGTCGATGCTATTTAATGAAAAAAATGTATAAAGAGAGTTGTTTCTTATCAAGCCTACAAAACTTTAATATGTGTCACATAATGTCTCATTCATATACATTGCTCCTAATTCCCTTTCCACCCATTAGCAAGCTTTAAGCTTTTGGGGTCTCCACTAAGAACCATCATATGATTATGTATGTGAAAGGTTTTCACATGTGTGCTATGGCATGGACACACTTTCCCGTCCTTCAATAACCCACTTTTCGTGGGAACCTAAAAACCAAAGATGTGTAACTAGTTCAATGAAAAGAGAAAGAAAACATAATTACGTTCGAGCAAGAGCAAAGGACAACATTATTATATACAAAATAGTTAATAATTAACTTGTTGTCGTGTCAACCAATTAAAGTTTTGAGTAAATAATAAATAATTACGAATTCTCTTCGTGAACATTTAGAGTAATAATAGTCTCATGTATACTTATATAATAAGGTCACGTGCGAGGGTATATACTTGCAACTTTAAAAGGGTGTTGTCTAGCTTCCAATAATAACTTGTTTTGTCTCTTACTTGTAAGGTTGCAGACATCTTTGAACTCGAAAATCATTTGTTGTTCATGTGCTGTCGGGTTGGATGTTCTCTGGACCTTGCTTTGTTGTGATTTTTATACAGTTGTAAGCATCTCAAAAGGCTGTGAATTAAATGGAAAACCACATATGATATAAAGGCACAGGACCCATTTAAATGTTTTGATAAAACAATGCACAGAGAATGTGAACAGAACAACCTCGTGTAGGCCAAAATGATGCTACTGTAGTTTAAGAAAATAATTAAATTAAACGCTACATTTAAATGTAAAAATATGAGAAATAAATTGTTTTATTGATTTATAAAAAAATTATTTATTGTCTCTTAATTAATTATTTTTAAATCTATAATTTTCTTAATTGTTATTAATATTCTATCGGATTCGATAGGGAGGAGTTTAACAAATTGTTTCTTGACTCAGGGTATTAAGTTATTGATAACTAGAGAGTGAGTGATAAAGTCGCGTCATGCCTTTCGAGAAGGAAACCAATGTACTGACTGGTTGGCTAAATCTTATAAGTCTACATCAGATTGGTTTTGTGTACCTTCAGGACTCTCCTCAGGTTGTTTAACCCTGCTGCATAAGGACATAACTGATATTTTTAGCCAGAGGCGTATTATGTATTTGTTTAGCTTTTGAGTTTATCTCCCTTGTATTCAAAAAAAAAAAGGAGTGTTGTAGCTATAGGGGTCTATATTTGAGGAGACACCTTATTATAGGAGTATAAAGCATAATCTTTATTCTCTTTGATAGAGAGAATAAGCAAGTATTAAATTATGTACAAGGAATAAGTTGTGGAGACTTGTGTGAAAGTTGGTAGTTCTAGATGGATTCTAAAGAGAGAATATGTTAATCATACTCCCCCAGAGGAGACTCCAAGGACAAAACAAAGATTAGATAAAGTAATAATAAATTCTATTCCTTTGAGACTTATCCCACTAAATTAAACTAAATCTTTTCTTCTATGACTAGAAAACTAGTTATTTAATCACTAATTGGACTCCTTGTGTTCTCTCCACTTACTTCAGGTAACAAACCTCCTTCTTCCATTATATGTGCGTGGTTGACAATTGGTGACCCCGGCCCTAATATAGATGTTAACATCTATTTAACTTGTATGGGTAGGACTATGCTTTTACTTTGAATTATAATGTTACAAAATCAAAAAAGAAGAGACATGTGACTATTTAGGTTAGACATTTATGTGTTCAAACTCGAATCTAGACCTATATGTATGAACAGGGACGTGTAAGTTAAAGAGACATGGCCCCCCCTTTCAAATATTTTTTTTAAATTACTTATATAATTAAAATTTTTAAAATTACAAATATAAGTGGCCCCCTCTTAAAAAAAATCCCTACCTTTAAAAATCTCGGCCTCCCCTTAGAGTTGAATTTGGCTCCGTCCCCGTGTATGAATAGTGTGTGAAAAAACATGACTTTAAACTTAGATTGATCTGATTCATATTCAAACATTTCTACCAATATGTATGAACGTAACAGGGTGTGAAAAAACATGACTTTAAACTTGGGTTTAATTTAATTTTTTTAATTATAATCTGAGTTTAACTTGATGATGAGGGTAAGATAACTCAGCTACTCCCAACTTATCCTACATAAACAAAACTTGTTGTGAGCTAATCAAAGTGTCATTGGAACCCAAAAACAAAGGGATAAGTTGAAAATATTGGACTAGCTTCATTCTTCGTGAAAGTGACACCAATCAATTCTTTCCTTCAAAATTCCTTGTCAAAAGCTGTGCGGATTTTAGGGGTTAATGGGTTGACAATTCCACTAGGACGGTGCTAATACACCGTATTAGATGAACATTTTCTCACATCTCTTTTCCCTTTTCTTTCCCTTAGATACTTTTTTTTTTATAATTCGAGGAAATTCCGTAAGCGGGTCAAGCGGGCATACCTTTTCGAAGGTTCAAATGGAGCACCATCCCACAGGCGGGTTAAGCGGGCGCACCTTATCATCGAGAGCCCAACTAGTTCTCCACCTACAAGTAAAACCCCGGCTGCCCCAGGCTCTTACAAAAGGGGTTAGTATGGAATCGAACATAAGATCTAACCGAAGCGAAGCTCCGCTCTCAATTATCGAGCAAAAGCATTTAGCCAAATTTGCACTATAACACAATTATTACTCTTTGTGTTATAAATTTAATACACTAATAAGGTGTGTATATATATACACTAGCTAAACCATGATTTATTAGAGAAAAACCCTTTTTGTTTCCTCATGTTTTCTAGCTAAATTATCACTTATAAGAAGTATAATATAAGTATATGTAAAATTTAGTTCTCTTTCTCATGCTTTCTTCTCCATAAACTGAAGCGTCTTTGACCAAAACTCGTGCTAGAGCGCCCCCTTTTTTTAATATGTTACACCTCTTTGAGGCATGTGTATAATTTTCCTGGCCTACGATGTGTACATGTTAGGTTTGAAAACTTTGTCAATGTTTGACGATTTTGTTCAAAATTAAATAATTACAAGTGCCCTTCTACAAAAGCTAACCAACAGTTTCAACCATGGTTTTAATTTTTAATTTGAGATTCAAACCCTAATTATGATTTGTTTAATTATCCTAATTTGCAATTTAAAACTTCAATTCTAACTTTTTTTATTAAAAATGAATATTTCTTTTTAATTATTCATGTTCCTTTTCAATTCTTAAAGGATAGAAAATATTGAAAATGCCATCTAGGTTAAAATTCAATATTGTTCATTACTTAAATAAAGAAGAAGAAGAAGAAAACAGGAGAAGAAGAAGAGTGTTAGAAAGGCCTAACTCACTCCCAAAAGTTAGCTCAAGAGGGAGAGGTTTGCATACTATTATAAATTCTTGAATGTCCTCATAGTTGTCCGATATGGGATTCCTGATACCTCTCTCAGTCTAAGGCAGGACTGGACATCTGATGAACATATTGAGCAAAGGGACATAACCGGGCACCGCTCCAAACCATTGAGACAAACTGGGTTTGATACCATGACAGAAAAATGAGAAGAATTCTTGTTATCTCATCTCAACGAGAGATTCAAGTATTTATCCAGAAGCTCTGAATAAAAAGGGCAATAGCTAATGTTAGCTCTGTTAACTTACACGTCTCACTAACGGAACTACCAACCTATGTTAGAAAAGCCTAACTTACTCCCAAAAGTTAATTTAAGAGAGGGAAATTTATATACTATTATACATTTTTGAATGTGCTCATAGTTGTCCACTGTGGGATTCCTGACAAGAAGTGTCACTCATATTCTTAATATATGCAATCAAACAATAGACAATCCCGCCGAGAAAGTTTGACGTGAAGATGTACTGTTCTTTTGTTTTTTTAAAGAATACCATACGAATCTCATGCCAAATTAAATTTACCTTCATAAACTCGCAAAGAATTAAGGATTACCATTAAACTAATCCTACCGCATTCACAATACCAACACAATTAGACAACTAATAAGAAAGCCGCCAAAGCAAACTCAGAAAACGACCGCCACCAATGTCTCATCCCCAAGACGCATGCCTTAGTTTATAGCTAATTTTTAAGACAAAAGTACGAGTTTCTTGTTCCCTTGGTCATTCCTATTTTGGTTGAATATGCGTAACCATGTTGGCCTCTACCTCTTCTCTGCTAATCATGGTTTCTTCTTTTTTCTCTTTAATAATCCAAATCTCTTTAGTTTCTTCTGGCCATGGTCGTGTCCTTCACCACTTAGAGAAAAAAGGGTTCTGCTTAGTTTAATATAATGTCTTCTTCATTCAACGTCAAGACCATCTAGGTCCTTCGGTTTTACCAGCTCTCTCTTAATCACCATTCACACTGCATGGAGAAGATGATCGAAATATTTCAATTATGGTCGGAATCGTTAGAGTTTACAATCGCAATATAATCCATAATCCGTAATTTAACAAAAGGTTAGTGTGAATCAGTTTGAAGTAATCAGGATTAATCACAGCAACTTGGCAACTACTGATGGTGATTACTTGCAACTGGTTAAGCGCGCGCATAGGTTTTTGACGCTATGTCATAGAACTATTGGCTACGAATCTAATCATCTTTAGGACGCATAATACAAAGTAAACGACGATAAGATCTGTTAGTTAACCGTCCTAAGATACCTAAATTGACCATTTGTAGCAATCCGTGTTTCATTTTCTATACAACTAACAACATAAACTCTTTTTAACACTTGTAATTGAGGAAAGGATAGAGAGAAGGAGGGGACCAACAGCCAACTACTCTTTGTTTTCCTTCTTTCGACAAGTAATATGTGAATTTGGTGTTTTGTCATAAGAGATGATCGCAATAGTGACAATAACAAGATGACGATGATAATAGAATTTCATAGATATAAAAATTTATAATAATCGATTTTTGTTAGAGTATAATCAAGCACTAATTGTGTCAATTTAGAAATTTTCTTGTGCTCTAATTACGTTTAATGTGTGATAAGAATAATCGTGTCTACTAGTTATGGATAAGGCTGCGTACTACTAGACCTCTCTAAATTATGCGCTTCAATAAGATTTATTTGAATATTGTAATTGAATTAAAATGAAAGATTGCATATATAGTATAGTATGAGAAATAGTGTTTAGTTTGATAATTATAGTAGAATTTTATAGGAATGATAAGAATTATGTACGTGGGGACCGAGAGATGAAGAAAACCAAAAGCGCTTTTCGTCTAGATTCAATGGCACCTCTTCCTTCGAGTCCACGCAATAGAAAGGACTTGTGCTCTTTGCCCTTTTCCCAATTCTACTTTATAATAACTTTAGGGTATATTAAGCATTCTCCACCTTTTCAAAGAAAATTCGACCATCGAGATTCATGTTTCTACTAACGATATTATAGACTTTTCTCAAGAAAGTGATGGGAAATTATTATTCTTTTTTCAATTTTACTTTGCCTCTTTTGTTTCCTACTTGCCTTCTACCCATTTATCTTGTCATTTCATATTGCATGTTATCACTAATAATAATAATAATAGGTTAGGAGTTTTCCATGATCTAAAAAGCTAGAATATCTTAAATTAGGAGTTATTTGAAGACAAAATTGATCATACTTCTTAATCTACTTAGGTTAATTTTAATGAAGATAATTTATTTTAACAATCAATTTGTATTTTAATCGAGATTTTTAATTTGAGGGGCATCATAAAAACCACGTGTGGCTCCCTTCTTTTTCTTTTGATTATAATCATAATTACTTTTAAAAATTGTGATTAGTTCACTATTTAAAAGCTTAATACATACATCATTAAGGAATGTTATATGATTAGTTCTAAGGAAGCAAACAAAGTTGGAATAGAACGGAGGAGTTCAAACTAGGCATTGGGATACTAACCAAAAGTTGAAAGCCTCCAAAGTGGCTTTGAACATGTTTTTTTTCCCCAAATTTGGAGACATTTGGTTGGTTAAAAGCACAACAAAACAAAAGGGTTCAAGTTGAAAGAAGGTCATTAATTTTTAAAATATTTATTGTATTTCTTTAGACTTTATTTATGATTTTAAATTCAATAAACCCTTTTTTCCCTTGAAAGTAATTAAAGAAGAGGGATCTAGACACTAGAGGGAATTGAAGGAGGGGAATGACTATGGGCAAAAGTTTCAACACCTACATTACATTTGGCTATAATTATGAAGTGCTTTTGCCCTAGTTGCTTGTCAACAAAGGATGCTTACTTAGCAAATTAAATATGATTTCCACATCAATGATATGGGGTAGAACTATTATTATATCCAATAAGGGAAAATGATTTCATACCATACTTAATTAAGAAAGTCACCTTTCTTCTTTGTTTTTCATGAGTTAGATAATTTATTTTTTAGAATTTTAAAATAACAAACCCTTTTTTATTTTTAATTACGTAAAAATATGTCATTTAATTAGTTAAAAATAAATTTGTAAGAGTAAAATTCACAATTATTAGATAAATTTTCAATTAAATAAATAATATTATTATCTAAGATTCAAAAACCAAAAAAGTAATTGGTTAATTTGAAATCCTTTGGACTTGAAAATCTAATGATTCTACTTTCCTTATCTTTACCTCTCTTGACTTTTCTTAAAAAAGAAAAAAAGAAAATAAAAACTACCATCAACCCACGTAGTGAAAGCCAATTTTCTAGACTTTCTCATAAACAGAGTGTAAAAAAAAAGTTTGAAAATGGAAGTCAAAGAAGTAAAAAAAGTCAACCTGGGATAGTTTAGAACCAATTGAAGGAGAGAAGTTGTAAGTGGGTAAGGCAGGCGTCAGCTCAATAAGCAATTAACAGGGTTGAATAAAAAGCATGTAATGATTAGTTAAGCAAAAATCAGAATTAAGCTTCTCAGATAAACATGACATTTGCACCAACACCTAATTTGCTTTGACATTTGAAGGAGGTTGTTACTTATTTCCACTTAAGGAATCTACTCCTAATCCTAAGTGAGAAGAATATATAATACTTTCTTTAGAGATGACAATTTGAGTCCGGGATGAGTTGAGAAATTGGTCTAGAAATTAGTTCAAATGACCTAATTTTACTCTAAAGCAATGTTATTCTAAATGATCTAAATAAGTTCGAGTCTAAACTCAGATCGATCATAACAATACATTTGATTTGATATTTGAAAAAGGTTGGATTAATTTTCACTTTAAACACTTGTTATTAATCTCAGGTGAAAAGAATAAATAATATTTTATTTAAACATAATATTTTGAGTATAAAATGACTTAAATTGATGAATTAAACTTACTAATCATACTTTGAATCCTTCATAAATTTTAAAAAATAGTCAAAAACTTAGTCTATATTTTATTTTTATTATTCACCTTGTTCTATATTTATTATATGATTTATTTTATTGCTGGTTTTTATAAATTTTTATACGTCTTTTTTGTTTATATTTTATTATTATTTTTTCTTGTCTTTTATTTTATTTTTAACTAGTGATATTTTGTTATTTTAATATGTATATGTTATTTTAATATGAATATATCAGAAACAATCACTCTATTAATTATGAATAAGACTGTATATTATTAAATCTTTTTAGACTCTGCATATCCAAATAATTCATTTTTATTATGAAAAGATGTTATTTTAAATTATCTAAACGAGTTTTATTAAGAGCCATGACTAGTTGTCATTCTCTTTACTCATTCTTTGTTAATTGGTTGTTTTTGGATAGCATTACTACAAGAATCCTGAAAACAAAAAAACAGTTAAACCACACCCCGCCCATTGTTTTAGAGTTCGTTACAAGTCAAACACCAACATTTTTCCTAGAAGCAAATTGGAGCTCTCTTGAACCGGTCCAACCAACGGGGAACTCCCAAAATATCTTCTAACATTTGAAAGACATTGATTCTAAGTCTTGGGTCGGGTGCTTATGCATTGTTTGGTTACTGTCCCCGTCAGGGGGGACAGAAGACAAAACATAAAAATCATGTTCTTCCCTTATGTTTGATTGCTGTCTCCAAATTTTTGTCCTCCGCCTCCGGATGACAGGGATAAAAGTTTTTGTTCCTCTTAAAAAGAAAGGACAAAAACTTTTGTCCCCGTCTCCGAGACAAAACACATAAGCAACTTTTAGAAATACCTCTCCTTCCACGTAAGCAAATGTTTTATTATTAATTATATTAATATTATAATAAATTTTGTATTTATTATTATTATTATTATAAATTTTGTACTTATTATTATATTTTTATTTTTATTTTATTATACAAAATTAATTATCATATTATTATTATCATCATCATTATCATCATCATGTAAGCTTATCTTGACATGTGGCACTTTGTTCTCCATTGTCATGGCTTCTTGTATCATTCCCTCCCTCCTCAAAAGGATTCGCCCTCGAATCAGCCCCTGCATTATCAAATGGAGAGAGATCAGTAACATTAAATGTAGTAGATACTTGATACTCACCTGGCAAATCAATCTGATGTTTAATCCCCTTCAATGGTGGTAATCTTTTGGACAACTCATCTGGAAAGACATCAGAGTATTCCTGCAAAACAAGTTTCACAACACTAGGCAAAGAAGGGTCAAGGTCAG
>JANIPN010000219.1:90491744-90505544 GCA_027478595.1 Erythroxylum anguifugum
ATAAAAGATAGACTTCTAATCGTAATAAAAGATAAGACTAAATCTTGGTCCATGTGATCTTCATGTGTTGGAGGTGTTGTATCAATGACTGCCAAGGAAGAGGTATTAAAATAAATGAGCGGAAAGTGAATATACTTATTAGAGAAAGAAGAGTAGTAAATAGAGAAGATAAGTTTAGATTCTTGTGTTTGTCCTCCATCACATTACTTTTTCAGTGACTCATAAATCTAGCAGTGGTGTCAAGTTATGGAATATTGAGCTGATTGCTCTATTGTTACTTAAAATATCATTGTCAGTCAGGTTATAAATGACTGAAATCACCATTATCCAGTGGGGTATCAAGTTAGCGCTGTACTTTCTGAATTTGGAAGCGTTGGCTTGATGAGAATTGAAGTATGCATATCAAGAAAGTTAAGGATGGGATTCATTGGAAAAATAAGTTGAAGCCCTTCCAGGACTCCTGGGGCTGTCTGATTGGTGGTATGAGGGGTTATGTTTGTTTAATCACTTTAGGTGTAAGGTCTTGATGTAATTAGTAGCTTTCTAGGTCTCATTATGATATACTTGACCTTTGCAAGGGTTGGAGCCTCTCTGATGGCATATTAATTAACTCTCTGTGAAGGCACTTATACCTGGACCCGCCTTTAGTTTTTTCCAAGGTTTAAGAATCTCTAATTTTCTCCAAGAATGCTGCCGATGGATCAACATAATTGGATACTAATTTGAAGGAATTTCTTTGTTTGGAGTTTACACTTATTCCTTTGTTGCTTATTGTACGCCCTCAGCTGTGGGTTATGCCATTGGGATCTGTTCTGTGCTGTTGTTTTATTTATATACCTGGCAGTTTATGTAGTGTTTGCTTGCATATATTCAGGAAACAGCTGATCATCTACTCTACCCAAATCCTGGATCAGGACTTATACATGAACAACACCTCCAGTTTTTCCATTTTCTTGGAACCCTACTTGCCAAGGTTTGGTGCCATCCTTTTTCTTTGTTACGGTTAGTTAAATAGTCTAACAAAATTCATGGCCCTTATTCGAGGCGTGAAAGGGAAGACATCCCTTTAGGTCTACCTCTGTGGTTACTTCTGGCTTGCATATCTTAACATATGACCAACTAATAATATTTTACTTTGGATTTCATTAATTTCCTTGAAAATATACTTTTGCAGGCTATGTTTGAAGGTATTCTTGTTGATATCCCTTTTGCAACATTCTTCCTGAGCAAGTTGAAACTTAAGTATGTATTAACTCTAACACTTGCTTTCAAACTGCTGTTTCCGTTGAAAGAACTAAAACTTAGCATCTAGTTATTTTAGAGCCAATATTATTTAGTCCTCCTTAAGGTTAAAACTTAGCGTCTAGTTATTTTAGATCCAATGTTATTTAGTCCTCCTTAAGGTTCTTTATTATCTGGATCGGTCAATTTTCATTGTCTACTCATTAAGAGTGCTGTTGCTGGGCTTGAATGCTAAAATGCCTTGCTGTTATGAATTATTTCACTGCTCCTATGACTCTGTATGATGTGTACCTCTTCTGATTGATCAGGCATAACTACTTGAATGACTTGCCTTCACTGGATCCAGAATTATATCGCCACCTTATTTTCCTAAAGGTAAATTTATTTTCTTATGGTTGTTTGTGGCCTGGCTTTTATTCTGTTCTTATCCTTCTTTTACTGTGAAAAGGTGAATTGTTAATGGAGATGCACATCATGCTACATAGTTCTTACCATATATTCCAGTGTTGATAGTTTCATTAGTCATAAATAAAATGCTAGCAAATGCTCTAGTAAAATAGAATTCTGCAGTCTAGTTATGATGTGCTTAATTTCATACTGTTTGACTTACTCAAGTGTAAGCTTTGTTTACTCCAACTCAAACATGTAATATTAAGCTCAGGTTTTACTTAAAACTGAGAATGAACAACATTTTGAGGAGGTGGTTTTACTGTTCAGTCCATCTGAGAAGGCGACTTGGTGCTTTTTGATGTGGATGTTATTGGAGATGGTTTTATGTTTTGAGTTTCTTTCTTTTCTTGTTGCTTATTTATCTTATGATTGCTCATACTTATGCCATCTACAGCATTATCAAGGTGATATTTCTGAGTTGGAGCTCTACTTTGTAATTGTGAATAACGAGTATGGAGAGCAAACAGAAGAAGAGTTGCTTCCTGGGGGTAGAAACATTCGAGTCACTAATGAGAACGTTATTACATTTATCCATCTTGTATCCAATCATCGATTAAATTTTCAGGTATTTTTTGTTTCACTTTATACTATTCCAACAGTTGATTCTGAAATCATCCTTGTTCCTACTGTTCTGTCACACTGTAACGGTTTTGTGGTATGAATCACTCTCACTTACAGATACGTCAACAAAGTTCCCATTTCTTGAGGGGGTTTCAACAGCTTATACAGAAAGATTGGATTGATATGTTTAATGAGCATGAACTTCAGGTATGTTCACCCAATTTTTAATTATAAGTTATAACTCAATCTGTGAATGAAGTGGTCATTTTCTTCTTTGAACACGTATAAAAAGACATGTTGGACTGAAATGGTTGTTTTCTTCTTTGAACTCATATAAAAAGGCATGTTGGACAGTAATTAGATTTTAGATGAGAAATCACATTCATTTACAGTGACCAATGGAATTCCATTGATCAATGACATTGGCGGTTTGTGAACATTCACTTGGTGGTTGCTTGGAGCCTCTCCCCAAACTTGACCAGAAAAGAAGAAGTAAAATGGAAGAGCATGTTTATTCCAATAATGTACTTACCCATTTGACCTATGTTTTTGAGTTTACAGCTCCTGATCTCTGGTTCAGTTGACAGCTTGGATATTGATGATCTTCGTACACATACCAATTATGCTGGCGGTTACCATAGTGTAAGTTTCTTTTTATTTTTTGACATTGTTCTGAAATGATATTTCAGTGGGAGATTGCAATGTTGGCTTCAAATGTAGATGATGCACCAGTTTTAGAAATTAGATTTTGTTCATATTGTTTTCTGGTAATTAATTTTTTTTTACACCAGAGAAAACCATAAATATTATAGAAAATAAAGATGGACAAAGAAAATCCTAGATTTTGAAACAAACTTCTTAGAATATATGTAGGTAAAATCCAACAAGTTACCACTTCAAGCCTCCAGGTTTTCTAGTTATTACTACAATTTCTTAGATGAGTTTTTTGCCAATTCCAGAATTGTCATTTGTTCTCTACATTTTGTTTTTTCTGATCTTTTCTTCTCTCTCAGTCTTTTCTTAACCTTTCTAGTGAGAAACTGATTTGGAACGTCTACTATTCCATTTTCTCCCAATTCAACATTCCCAGCAGCATTCCCAGCAGCAACAATCTTTGTTTGATGTTCTTCTGGAAAATGATTAGAGTTCTGGATCTTGCTCCGAAATGTGTCTATTGTTTGGCCTCCCTTTATATGGGATGAGACATTTGTCTGATCTGTAATTACCATTTCTTAACAGGAGCATTATGTTATTGAGATCTTCTGGGAAGTTCTCAAAGGGTTTACAATGGAAAATCAAAAGAAATTTTTGAAGTGAGTTTCCTCTTCCCTAATAAATTTTATTTTTTGAGAGCTTGACTGTACTTTTACATTGGTTATCAGCTTTTTGTTCGATTGTGAATGCATGTTCAACATGATTTGAGCGCAAAAATCTTCCAGGTTTGTGACGGGATGCTCACGAGGACCCCTACTTGGTTTCAAATACCTTGAGCCATTGTTTTGCATACAGAGGTGATATTTTTGAAAAGATTGACTGGCAAGATTATTTAGTTACTCTGGTCTTATCTAGGTGGCAGGCAAAGGGTACAAAAACTTTGATCTTTATATCCTTAAAGATTGTAATATCTCTTGCTGGCATTTTTTTTAGGGCTTCTGGTAGTGCGTCAGAGGAAGCTCTTGACCGCTTACCAACATCAGCTACTTGTATGAATCTTCTGAAGCTTCCACCTTATAGAAGGTTTGTCTGCATATCCCTTGAATTATTATAAGCGAAATGAATTGATGTGCAACAAAAAGTTGGATGATAAAATATAGTAGCACTCAATGAATTTTGTGCATTTTAGGAATCCATTGCACTTTGTCATTGCACCACTCAACCTTTGCAGATTACATATGAGGGGGGCAATTGTGTAACTATACATTCTTTACTGGTTGTTATTTCCTGGATAAGATGGCTATACTTGAAGTCTCTTTTTGGTTTTCCTGAACTAATTCATTTCTTCTTGTAGTGCATATGCTAAAATTTTTGTAAGAGTGGTCAATCCTTATTTACCAATTATCTTGTTTAATGTTTCTTATGTAGCAAGGAGCAGCTGGAAACAAAGTTGCTATACGCTATAAATGCTGATGCGGGCTTTGATTTGAGCTGATTTGTGGATTTGTTCATAATTGCAAGTGAAGTCTCAGTACTGTGGCCTTGCCGTGCTAGTTTTCATGTGGAGTTTCAACTTAAATATCTCAACAAACAAAGGTTGGAGGGCAAGGGAAATGTTTGAAAGATTGAAACTTGCAGTAAGACTTTAATCAACTGAAGGCTGAGTTGAGAAGCATGATATGATCACTCACTGCTGATTATGTTCACTTGTAGATAGTGTGGAGACAACTACTGTATATGCCACGTTAGGTTAATATGCGATGGACGGCCTGCAATTGCAGGCTGTTATTTGTGCAATGTGGGGCTTCCAGGCGAATGGACAATGAGGCTTGCAAAAGCTTCATTTTGTAAATGGTGTTTTGTAATAACTTTTCCATGTGTAAGCAATTATCTGTAAAGCAAGCCACTTGGAATCTCTACATTTTAAAAGGCGGAAGCTATGGCTTTCGAAATAGGATGGATAGAGGAAATTCAGTTTCATGTATAAATAAAGATGTACTATCAGTACTCTGATTTGGCTTTTCAATGGACAACTCTTATAAAAACTATTTTGGATGTTCGGCCCTTCATTGGTGTTTTTGAGAGATTTTGTTTGTCAATCTTAATCAGATTGATGTGCTTTACACAAGAGCAATCTTAAAACTAACCCACTATATTTCTTGAGCTAGAACCAAAATTTTCTTACCAGAATCTATCCAATTCTTGGCTACTTGTCTAGTTTCTGTTTGTTTTTCTTTAGGGTTGTAAAATAAGGTGGGGAGATGAAGTCTTACTGACCCATACTGCCTGTGAGATGCTCTTCCTTCAATTGTATTGTGTAAAGAATGAGATAGTTTGAGATATAGTTTGCAAATGCTTCTTATATGTTATTGCTTTGCAATCATTCAGAGGTGTCTAAATGTTCTTTGCTTTGGTATTTATTGCATTAGGATAAGGAAAGAGAGCTTTGGTTGATGTTGCATTTATATCTTGCTTCTTCATATTCTACAGGCACAAGTTCTCCTTTTTCAACGATAGATAGGGATCAAGTTGTACAAGTACCATCTCTTTTTTTTTTTCTCTCGTGGCCATAATATGAACTGAGATAGGATCTCTTGTTAAGTTTAAGCCTCTTGTTTTCAAGGCTCTCAGCAGAGCTTCTGCAGAAGAATACAAACAAATCTGGACAGTAACCGGGTGGCTTGCCATTGCAAGTTCTATTAAGAAATGAAGAACTCACATCGCTCCTCTTCTGTGGCAGATTGCTATTCTTCCACGGCAGAAATGTCGCTCAAGTCTAAGCCCTCTTCTGGCATGTCTGATGAGAGTGGCCCCAGGATCCCATCAGAGCTGAGAGTTAGTCCACTCTGTATCAAAGGATTACCTCATGTTAACTGGAAGTAATTGAAATTTTAATCAACTCTAATATTAACATGAAATAGTGCCTCTTGCCAACTCTCTCAGCTTGTTTTGTCGTCCCGTTGGTCAAATAATCACAATTCGATGGAGGAAAATGAACCAATCTAGCTCAAATTTTCTCAGAGAAGTATTTTAAATCACTAGTCAATCTCTAATAATTAGATTGAAAGTTCCGTCTAATGCATGTCCTCACAATGGACTGACCTCTTAAATGCTCGCCTACTGCTTCTTGATTGTTAAAAACCAAAGATGTGTTCAGTTTAGAAAGTACCTCAGGCTGGAATCTCAGCATGTCTGCACGAGCCATAGCTTCAGCTTGAGCAATTCTCTGTCTGAACGTCTGTGCCATCTCTTCCGCCTATTAAAATAAGAAGAAGATGACATAAAAGAAAGACAGACACAAGCATACTTTAAACATCAAAAACATAATCTTAGATTTGTGCAAGAAACCAAAACTATTTCGACATCACCTTCTCAAAAACAAGCTTTGGATTCCGAATCATATCACCAGGAGTTGGTTCTAACTTCTTGGTTGAAAGACTTACTCGACCCCTCTCACGATCATGGCTCAGTATCATGACCTACACGATGAAATGGTTAAATGCTGTACGACATATAAAGTGCAGAAAATGCTTCTCTCTAGAGGTAGAGGACCACATCATCGGCCAATATTCAACTCACCTTGAGTGTATCACCAGGTTGAAGAACGGTTGCAATATCAGAGACTCGATCATGACTTATTTGACTGACATGAAGAAGTCCGTTGATACCACCAATATCGATGAAGGCACCATATGGTTTCAGGCTCTGAACAGTTCCAATCACAACAGAGCCAATGCCTAGTTGTGCCTGGCTGTCTGCCATGGCCTTGCGGTTACTGAGGACTAGCCTAGCCTGTTCCTCATCAACATCAACAAACTTGAGAGGAAGCTCTTTACCGAGAAGTTCTTCTCCAGTTGTTTTCTGAACATAAGCTGTGTCTTTAGTATATTATTCAATCACTATCTAAGAGTTAATTTGGGTAGGCAACAAAAAGAGAACAGATATATATACTCTAAGATGAGTTTTGTTTCTCGAAACTGACAAAACGTCCAATGTTTTTGTCCAAAGTCTGTCCTTTCATGATGTTATACACAAACATATATACAGTACCTTGAATGACACAAAAAGATCACCAATGAATCCCCTCCCCCTCCATCTTTTTCATTCGAGACTGAAAAACCAAAAGTCAGAGCCGAGAACTAACCGATGATATTTGTGAGAAAGGAACAAATCCTCGCAGGCCCTCTACTTGAGCAACCACTCCTCCTTTATTTGCACTTACAACCTGCATATATTTTCATTTAAAACATTACAACCAATAAAACGGAAATTGTATGCTTCAAAGCAATAACTTGGACGATTACTTGTCAAAAATTAAAATTTGCACAGTTGTATGAATTGCAGTACATAATTAGGAGTTACAAGAATGAGAAGCCATGCAACTAAGTCCCTTTTGCACCATTTCAAGCATTTATCTAAAATAAGGAACTTAGGTAACATATCAAGTAAGTATTTAATAAATAAGGGAGATAAAACTTCCTGAAGCTCAAGTGAAGAAAGAAAGTGTCGAAAGTACTCACCTTACCCTTGACTGTGACATCCTCAGCTTGAAGCTGCCTACATCTTTCCCAGGCAAGGTCATACTGGATCAGCCTTAAACTCAAGATCAAACTATCATCAATTTCATTTTCCCCAACAATCACAAACTCCTCTTTCACGCCAGGAACTATACCGGCTTCTTCCACGTGTTTGATTCTGTGAATGCATGCCTCTTGAACAGGCAAGTATGCAGAAGATTTTGCAGGAATGTCAACATAAGCTCCATTGGCATCAGTCATAAAAACTGTTCCTTTTACCTGATCACATGTGTACAAGCACAATTATCTCTAAAAATCATCAAAATGCTTTTTCAACAGAACAATCGAAGCAGTTCTTTTCCAGTTTTTTTCTAAATAATTTCGCAAGAAAGCTTATTAACAAAACCCCCTCAAGCCCATTCAACTTGAGAAATTCAATGTAGATACTCATTTCTCACTTTGAACTATTAAAAGAAGTGAATAAGAAACATTCGAATTTTGTTGAAGACCACTTCAATCCAAGTACCATACAACACACAAACACGATTACAATTGAAACCCATTTTCCATTCCACAGCCCAAAACAAATTCAAAGAAAAAGAATCAAACTTGCAACTAACCTTGGTTCCAACCTCAGAATTGAAGTCATACTTGTCAAGAGCAGCGTTGAAGTCTTCAACAGTGAACGAAACCCCCTCCATAGGAGCAGTACGGCAACGCTCATAGGCTTCCTCGAAGAGCTGCTTGAGTTTCTGCCTTTCCTTAGTCTGTGCATTAGATATAGCCACAGCTGCCACTACAAAGTTGGACCTTTTGTGCTTTGAAGAAGATAAAAATGTCGCCTTTTTTGTGAGAATCGAAGTAGAGAGTGTTGGGCATCTTAACCCTGTAAATTGCTGAGCTAAAGATGCCATTTTTGTGAGATTTGTGTGAATGGTACTTCGTCCCGATAAGGTTATTATATACTTCTTGTTGAGTTGTTGTGAGGAAGCCAAGTGTTTGTGCAGTGAGACAGCTCAAGGTAAGAGTGTCAAGTCCTACACCTTCTGGTTTTGCCTTAAAATATTTGATTATTATACTCTTAAAATATTTTTTATTATCTAAAACCTATTATTATTATTAATTTGAATTTCTATTAATGAATTAAAAGATGATTATTTTAAATTATAAAATAACTATATTTTATAGAATTCTTATTCTTATTCAATTAACTTATAAAATTGAAATTAAAATAACAAATATTTACAAATAAATAAATAAGAGTTGCTTGCCACTACTTAGTATAAAAAGGTAGTGGCCGGCAACAACTAGACTTTTCCTTCGATCAAAAGGAAACGGCAAATCATATAAAACAGCCCATGTGATATACTTGATTATCCATCTTAACTCATGTGTTTTTAATTCGTTCACCTTAGTTACTATGTTTTTTATTCTCATTCAAGATACCTCAATTAGTTATTTTTGGACAAATTTGCCCTTAGATTATTGAAATACTTTTTTTTTAATCTCTTGATTCCAAGAGCAAATTTGTCCAAAAATAACTAATTGGGATATCTTGAATGAGAATAAAAAATACAAAAATTAAGGTGAACGAATTGAAAACACAAGGGTTAATATGAATAATCAAGTATATCAGACTTTTTATAAGATTTGCCAAAAGGAACCCAAATTCTCATCTAGCCATAAAGATGGAGGAAGCAAAATCAGTGGTGAAACACATATTGCTCGCCAAGTTCAAAGACGATATTTTACCTGAGCAAATCGACAACCTCATTAAAGGTTATGCTAATCTCGTCAATCTCATTGAACCCATGAAGGCTTTTGAGTGGTAAGCATCTGCATACCCCTCGCTACCGATATTTCCCGCCTGTTTCCGTTTCCTTAATCTTGTGATTTTTTCAGTTATGCTGGCTAGGTTTCTGCTTAATTCCTAATTGGAATAACATTTGCAGCTTGTTTTACAGAAAAAGTTCTGAACTTGCCCTGTGTTTTGTCTCAATGTGTTGGTTTGAGTTAATGATGTTTCCGGGGAGTAAGCGAGGGAAGATTTTCTTAGTAGTGTATATGAATCTATTTGAGCTTCCAAAATATACATGTATTTTATTGGAATGATGTGGTAGATATTCCACTGATGAGTTTGATTGTCAAATGGAACGATGTGGCAGGGGTACTGATGTGAGCATTGAGAACTTGCATCAGGGATTCACTCATGTTTTCGTATCGACTTTTGAGAGTACAGAGGGCATTGCAGAGTATACGGCTCATCCTGCTCATGTTGAATATGCCTCTTCATTCTTGCCTGCGTTGGAAAAAGTCCTTGTCATTGACTACAAGCCCACTACTGTTCGCCTTTAAAAACAAGATGTATACTTCCATTCCTCTGCTTGCTGTTATCCTCTTGGAGAGAAGTTTGCTAGGTTTGGAATTTCGGATTAAGCATTAGTGTGTGGTTGTGATGAACTTCCCAGATGTTTGTTTCTTGTTTTGCCAGGAAGAGCTATTGCAAATAAGTTCAAATGTGACTTTTTTTATTCTTCTTTTTGTGTAATTTACGATGTAATTTTCACATTGTTGAAATCACCAGTTTATCACCAATGATTGTGTAGCCTTGGTAGATGGTTTCAAAATTACATCTTTTCAAATGGAGTTTGGTCAATAGCAAGTACGATAAGGAAGAGAATTTATGGCTGCTTGGGACTAAACCAATTCTCCTTCCAAAACCAAGGATAGGTGCTTAGTTCATTCAAGTCAAAATCCCACTAGTATTCTACGATATAGATCTCAGTTCATTATTGCAGTGATTGCTCTGATGATGTTTATTGATGACTGGATTGGGAACTCTGAATTCTTTGTAGGTTGGGTTAAGGAAGAGAGTTCTCATCTTAGTCTATGCTTAGTTTTAATCAAATTTGTGTCTTTGCGTGGAATGACTCAACCCTGCAATCTGATAATTTTGAGGACATAGTCCGGATTCCTGAAATGTGTTGGATTTAACAGAAGTGCAGGATCTGTATAGGGAAAGGATATCTCAAACTTAGATCTGAGCAAGTAGTCTGAGTTCATATCTTTGCAGGGCGAAGAAAGATCAAAATTCCCTAGCCAAAAGACAAACCAGGTTAAATATAATGCAGCAAGACACATTAACCTTAGTTCAGCATTTCTTTAATTGACAAGTTATGACTTAGCTTTTGGTTCATTGAGCTTTGTAGAAACTGGTAAGATAGATGATCTGCTATCGTTTTCCAAATCTGAGGTAGGTTCTTCTCATATTCATTCTAGTATGAATTACCATATTTTAAACTGGAAGGCAGCAATGAAATAAACATGACCTGTCATATTAATAAGCATTACACGAGAGTGATTCCAGATTCTACCAGATTTGCAAGATTGGAAAAGAATTTCAGACAGAAAGTGATCACGCCCTCTTTCTTAACGAAAATTAAAAAGTTTAGAACTGTATTAAGAAAGAAATACAAGCAATAGGACAGAAAGGTTCTTTATAATGTTTATTTATCTGGTTTAGCTCATACATGAAAACTGAACTGCATGCTTTGAAGGGGTTCAGCAGCTTTATACACGCAGTTTAGCAATAACAGCTAAGATGACTCTGCTCAGAGAAATATTGTCTTGATTAAGCTTTGGGAGTTGAGAAGGATCAGATGTTGGCTTATTCAAGTCATCATCACAAGTACTAATGTCATCCAATAGTCCAGATACTTGAGTTTGGGCACTAAAATAGTCACCAGAGCTGATATACCCTTTTGCCTGCTTGACAGATTCTAGTCCGTCTTCATAGGTCTCAGAACATTCCGAGTACCTTTCCTTTAAACTAGGACCACCACCAGGAGGTGGCTTTGGAGAAGCTTGCTTGATGAGTTCCTTAATAACATTTTCAGTTTGTTGGAGGTTGCCGTGTTCTTTATCAATAAGGATATTGGCAACACCTTTAAGATCAGCAGAGACTAGTTTAGGATCTGACTTGAAGACTTGGAAACAATAAGCAGGGACTATGGTGCTTGAACAGATGGCTTTGATGTCACCTTGTGAGATGTTTTCTTGATATCCATTTTGATTTGCAAAAGAAGGGGTAATTAGCAACACTACTAACAAAGTAATGGAGGAGAAACTACAGAAAGAAACCATCTTTGCTTCTTCTCTGAATGCTTGGAACATGAACTGTTCTTGTCTTTGCTCTTTTGCGATCCTTATATAAAATCTCTGGATGGCTTAAAATAGGAAAGGACAAAGTTGTTAATGGTAACCAAATAAAGTTATAATTATCAATTTCAATGCTATTTATGGAGTTTTAATTACCAATTAGGTATTGATTTGGTTTTGAACAGTTGTCGAGGGTTTGGATATACCTCTAAAACTTATCTATTCTTGCCTTGGTTGTGAAAAAAATGGGAGTATTATCCATATTGTTTCAAAAAAGTTGAGACCTTTCCATTCAAATGCATTTTTTAATTTGCAGAACCAAAAAAAGCATTCGAAAAATAGCTTTATACATTTCTTTCTAAATTTTTGATACAGTTTAATGGTTTTTCTCAATTTGTCTTTGGTAGTTTTTTATTTAGATAATACATTAATTTACAACCATAAATATGAATTTTTACTTTAGTCAAATTTATATGGTAGCAATTATTGCAAAAATTATGATATTCTTCAATTAGAATTTTTCAACTTCAAATTACAGGATATGCATTTTCCTTTTTTTCTATATTGATTCTTGGTATTTTCTCGCACATATTTCCTTAACAATTCTCTTATAGCTACTCCTGACTGACTTTCTTAGGTTTAAGGCCCATTGGATCCCAGTCAAATGCAAATATTTTGGGCCAGCCTAGGCCCATCCATACCCGGCCTATAGACTTGGGAAAAAGAAGATAGGATTTCTTTCTACCTTTATATGTTTCAGATCAGCAGCTCCAAAAGCTGTAGCACCCTTGACCTTTGGAGTTAAAGCTAAAGCTGAAGTTATAACCCCATACTCTGAATGTTGCAAAGATTGTAGAAATAGAAACCTCTTCCAAGACAAAGGGGCTTAAACAGGGATAAAAGTCGAAGAAAATCCTGCATCTTTCCTTTTTTCGAAGAAAAAAAAGGAGTACATTATCGATGCAGATGATTAATAACAGCTAAAATGACTCTTGAAAGACGACTAGAATCTATATTATGTCTTGCTAGTGGTGAGGGATCAGGTGTTGGATCTGTCAAGTCATCATCACAAGTAACAATATCATCCAACACAGCTGATGCGTGAATCTGTGCACCAAAGTAGTCATGAGAGATTATAAATTGCTTTGCTTCCAATATATCAGCCAATGCATCGTCGTAGTTCTCAGAACATGATATATACCTCTCCTTTAAACTAGGTCCTCCACCAGGAGGTGGTTTTGGAGAAGCTTTCTTGATGAGTGTCTTGATCAGCTTTTCAGTTCTGTTGAGCTTGTCCTGCCCTTTGACGATTAGGATTGTTGCGATGCTTGGAAGATCTGTAGAGACTAGTCGAGGATCAGATTTGAAGATCTTGAAACAATATGCAGGAATTATGGTGCTTTCGCAGATGGCCTTGATGTCACTTTCTGATGTCTTTTCATGGACACGCATGCTTGCAAACGAAGCAGTAGTCAACAGTAACACTGCTACTCAGAATGAAAAGGATGAGAAACTGCAGAAACATACCATGCTTTGTATTTCTTAGGCAGGGACCTCATCTTGCTGCCTGTCTGTCTTCTGTTAGCTCTACATATACTGCCAAATTCAAGGATTAGCGAGCCATGAAAAGGTTGTTTGCATTAAATATTTTGTCTAGTAAAGACTATATGCTCAGTTATTACAGGTTTATTATAATGTCAGGAGTATCTAGTGCTTAAAGGGCGAGTATCCTGTTCATATTATCTTCAGACTTTCAGTTTGTGATCATACCGTCAAAATAGTCAACTTGTAACTAAAGTGCATAAGATGCTAAAACAGTAATATGTATAGGAAAGTGTTACATTACCATTGGCTTACAGGGATATATTCTGAATTGTTGGATGGATTCTGTGGAATCAGTGTCTCATCGAAAGAATGAGGACTTTCAAGTCTTCATTCAAACCATCCATTTGATAGGCCGGAAAGTTTCCAACTGATCATCGTAGCAGAGATAAAGGTATTGACTAAGAAGCACAGACACGGACACGGATACGGGACACGACACGGACACGGACACGGGGATACACCAATTTTTAAAATTTGGTGGACACGGACACGGCGTATATATATATAATTATATATTATAAAATTTAGAATTATGAAAAAAAATTCATAATTCATAATTCAAGACTTCCAAAAATTTATAATCTAAAAAAACATGGAACATATATTTCATTAA
>JANIPN010000219.1:90510226-90520522 GCA_027478595.1 Erythroxylum anguifugum
CGAGGAAGGCAAGGGCGGAGAGGTGGGCGGAGAGGCGAACGAAGAGAGAGAAACATTTACACAACTCCAGGTTAAATAAATCGAAGAGGGAAAGTTAAAGGACAAATATAACCGGGCAAGCATAACTCCAGGACTTTAAAACCGTCCGATTCAATGAAGGAGTCAACAAAGGAGCGAGATGGCTGCAGAGCTTTCAGAGAGGGGGAGGGGGTGATTCTCACCGTCGGATTAAATGGGCGGTTGGGATGGATTGCGTGATCGTCTATCCCAACTCGTCCTTAGTATATATACTTAAAGAGACCAAAGACTGCGCCTTTTTTTCTTAGCCCGTTATGGTTGGTTGGTCTGTTCTCTAAGTGCTTTGAGATATTCATTTGCTTAATAATTTATTTAAAATTCCAATCATTCAGATTATCAAATAATTAATTTAAATTCACATATAAATTTCTTTAAAATACATGATAAATTATTTCAACCATTTTCGGTTCGAGTTTAGACTTGAGACCGATCCGATCCAGTGTATTAGAAATGTCATAATATGAGACCCGGAAAAGATTTTCAAGATTGAGAGGTGATGGAAGATTTGGATAATCAGAACTCAAAACTTCACCTTTTCCCTCGACTGAGACACATTTCCAGTCTTACATGGAGAGTACGTCCAAAAGTAAAGAAAGAATGGGGACATACAAGTGTACCATTGGAATGCCTAATTAACCAAAACAAGAAGAAGAAGATACTAATCTGCCACTTCAACTAGGTTACAATACAACCTACCAATATCCTCATCCCCGGTAAGTATTCTCCCTTCTACCCTGCAAAACTTTTGGCCTCTTTTTATATACCATCTGAAGCAGCCAAAAACAGATAAACATCCTCCCTGCCGGCAGCCCCATCAATCTGTTACGAGAAATAATCTGTATGTACATTCAATTGCCTCCTAATAAGCTCTTCAACCTGTTCCTGGCCTCCTCGGAAAGACTAAAGCACCTCATCCTTTGCCTCTGAGGGGGGCATGACTCAACGGACTGCGGCAAAGAAAAGCAGATAACTACCACTGTAAGATTATCTGCTGAAAGCAGGCGTAATGCTTCCTTGACAAGTTCTCTGGCACAGCGCTCAGGGTCATTGTGGCGTCTGAGAGCACGACGTACAAGGCTGACAGCAGCTTGGCTTGAAATGACGTCCCAAATACCATCACAACCAATGATCAAGAACTCGTCATCTTCTGTTAACACAACCTGTTGGACATCTGGCTCTGCAATTAGAGGTGATGCGGACCCATACGGAAGTTTCAAATACCAGTCACCAAGAGCCCGAGTGACAGAGAGATCTCCATTAAGATACTCGCCTTCGACGTATCCGCCTAACAGCTCCACCCTTGTGCGCTCTGGCAAGAATGAAAGCTTGTGATCATTGGACATATCAACAGCCACACCTTTCCTACATAGGACTGCTCGACAGTCACCAGCATTAGCAACAAGTAAATGCCTTCCAAGAACTAGGGCAGTTAGAGCTGTTGTTCCACAAGAACTGCTAATGCTACTCTCAATGGCCAAGGCACTGTCCGCTAGTAAAAATGCTTTGCGATGGGAATCCACCAATGCTTCTAGGAAAATAGAATCAACATCAGATGTCTGTGGTATATCAGCATCTTCAAAAAACAATCTCATTGCATTTCGTTTAACATAAGCAGCTGCATCAGGTCCTCCATGGCCGTCAAAAACAGCATAAAAAGCACTTGGCAACTTGAAAAAAGAACCCAAATGTATAGACAAATCATCGATCCTGATGTGTTCATCATCCATGGAAGGTCTAGATCCAATATCGGCATAGCTACCAGAACGAATGCATGGAAAAGACTTGGAAGTGGAAACCTCAATAAGAGTTTCTTTAATAGTTTCCGAGCAACTCACAAACTACAATGCAAGAAAGGAAAGGGGTAAGTTCATATCCCAAATATATGAACC
The DNA here is from genome assembly GCA_027478595.1 of Erythroxylum anguifugum. Taxonomy (NCBI): domain Eukaryota; kingdom Viridiplantae; phylum Streptophyta; class Magnoliopsida; order Malpighiales; family Erythroxylaceae; genus Erythroxylum; species Erythroxylum anguifugum. The sequence goes on from JANIPN010000219.1 coordinate 90,512,194, forward strand.
TGTACATGGACAATGTTGAGTGAAGGAAGAAAAGAGAGCACGACAGACATATTTGGACATAAAGGATTATATTAGGAGGAAAAGCATATGTAACCCACTGTATTAGCTCCACTAAGTGATCAAAGCATATATGTGCAGAGCCATTAATTTCATGTACATGTTAATGGTTTTGGAATCAAAGAACCACAATTTATCAGAGGCAACCCCCAAACTTACAAGACTGGAAGAATTACCATCATGAAGGTCAGATTTCTTTCATCTACAAGCACGCAAAGTATAGAAATCGGTCGAGGGACAACAGTAATATTAATAATAATAAACCATTATATGAGAAGTTCCGCTTAGACTCATATGAAAAGGGAAAACTAAAACAAAAGCCTAAGTCCAAGCATGAGCAGATCAATTCTTAGTATGGCTATTTCAACAGCAAACTTGGGAACCGTAAATTAGTGTAGGTCTTCAAACAATCATCCCCCATCTCCAATTACGAGATTCAGACCAGATTTTCAAACAAAATAATCACAAGAAACCCAAGAATCCGTCAAAAAACATCCTTCCAACAAACTAAAAACTCCATTAAAAAGCACGTAAAATAGATCAAATACGCATATCAAAAAAGAGGAAGAAAAACACAGGAATTCCAAATCTAACCCACAAACAACGAGAAGTTAAAACTATCAATCGAAGTAACCCCAAAATCAAATCTTTAGATACAATCCACTAAACCCCCATAAAAGAGAAACAAACAGAACAAGGAAAAACACATACGGATTCGAAGCGCGAAACTTCGGAAGAAACGGACTCGAAGATCGGAGTGGAAGGATTGTTAACATCGACCTTCAAGATGGGTTCTTTAACCACACAAAGGTCATACTGCACATCCAAAACCGCCGGCATACTCGTTTGACAAATCAACTCCTTTTTCTCCACCATAAAAACCACCACCACCAACAATCTAGGGCTCCGAAAACAGCAACAAAAATCAACAATTTACACTTTTAACGAAAATTGGGTTCTCTCTTTCTTTTTGCTTCGTTCGTTTGCTCTATAATTGACAATCAATCGCTAACAATAATAGTACAATGAATCGAACTAGGGTTTTTTTAGAGAAAGCACTAGAACAATTGGATCCTTGAAAAATTAATAGAGAGAATATTAGGCGTTTCGGTATTTATAGAAGAACTAAATTAAAGAGAAATAAATAGTACGAAACTAAAATAAAAATAACCGGCGGTTACCCGTAACACTGATCAGTTTTACCGCCGCGTGCTGGTTGTGGAAGAGTCGGGCACGGAACCAGAGAGAAAAGTCCATGTGCACAATTACTGATTTACCCTAATTATCTTTTTTTTTTAATTTTATTTGAACAATTTAGAAATATAAGAGCAATATCATCATATTCTCTTTTTATAAGTTTTATTTTAATTCAAGTCATTCATTTCGTTAATTAATTAATAAATTTTGAAATTATTCTATAAATTAAAATGCATTTTTTGATTTAATTTAAATAATAAATTTATATACAAATAACAATAATAATAACAATTCCAAGATTTACAGAGGTTCAAAATTACGCAACATCACTTATATAATTCTTAGAATAAGTGAATTAATAAAAAAGATTCTAATTATTTTTTATTTATGAATAATTTATTAATTTTAAATTATGGACTGATAATTATTACAAGTAATTTAACAAAAACACTACTCTTACTTTACCAAGTGCTTGATGATCCTATCCACATTACCATACGTAGTGGCCATTGCGAACCTGTCATCTTCTTGTTAAATACCTGAGACAATTGAAGGTTTCGTACAATGATTGGTGAAATTTGGATATGGACACTGGGCAGTTGCTGTAAGAAATGCTTGTTTTTGTATGTCTTAAATATAATCTTAAAGAGAGAGACGTGTGTCTTTTAAGTTATTTGTTCAATGTTTCATTGCTTTTTAACCACACGTCTTAACAATAGCTTGTCTTCTAAGTTTATCCTCAAGTTCATGTCTTTTTTTCAAAGTCAATCCAACTAGAGAACCAGCCGACAGCAAACAGAATTGTGGGTGGAAGTTGGAAACACTGACAGCTTCTAGCTTAGCAAAGGTTAGGTAAACCACAGATGGCCAAAAGTTCTGCTTTTGCCCCTTCTTACTTTCTGTTGTTACCTTAATCTGTAGCAAAAATGCATTCTTTAAGGATGGTAATAGGCAAGCCCGAGGCTTGAACTTATAAACCTAAAATAACGCCTTTTTTTGTATAAATTGGCCGTCGAATTTCAAACTAATAACCTAAATCTGATATAAACTGAACTGGATCAATGTTTTCTAGTCTATTTATAAATCTCATAGAAGAGGGACAACTATGTCCAACAATGGCATGTTAACAGTTATTGAACCAAGATGATGGTTAGTTGGCAGCTGAAACTTTGACTAGAACAAGGCTTGTTATGTACTATATATGCATGCAGGAATGAAAAATTCCACAAACATTTACAAATCATTTCTGTTTCCATGTGCAAATTACAATCAGAATACATGGCAAACAAAGCATATGATTTGAAGTTTCAGAAAAAAAAAAAAAACAAGAGATGGCTAACTGGATTAGCTCAAAGCAACCTGACTTCTCTCAGGAAACCTCAAGATCTCCAACTAGCAGGCCTTCTTGATAGGTAAATGGATATTAGAATCTCTCACTCGCAGCAAACAGGCTGATGATCTTTCTGCAACTTCTCCCACAGGCACAATACCAACCTGGGGCTCTGGTAATGGGCGAGAATGTAGTTCTTTTCACATCCGGCATTGAAGAATCTCTCGTCGTTAATGTAATGAACTTCTTTGCCACTGTTCTTGAATTGTTGAATCCATATGCCCATTGCAACATCTTCTAGTTTAAAGAGCTGAAAGAATCAATCAATCTCAGCCACAGGTAAGAAACCAACAAGTACACTTGTGATGCCTCATCAGTTACATGAACTCTTAAAAAAGTTGCGAGAAATGTTTACCTTAAGCTCTCTTTCGTGATGACCCTGAACGATGTATTTTGCAATGTCTTGAGATATGATATAGCCTGGTCCGTGTGCCCATGGCGGATAAGAGTCATGTGGCCATTCCTACACAAAAGAACCACTCTATGAACCAAAGAAATGACAGAGAATAAAAAGTGTGCAATGAAGTATGTAGTAACACAAATACTGGGAACCTGGGATGGTTACCTCACTACTTATATACCATTTGCTGTCTTTGTCCCTATGAGGGGATGATTCAAAGGATATAAAACCATACAAGAGACCGTCAGGCGGCTTTGCTTTGAGACTCGTAAGAACTTCATCAATTCTGACAAAAGCATCATCGTCTGTTTTCATTATGTACTTAGCTGGAAGAATCTTCGTCTGCTCCAGAATAAAAGGTCCCCGATAAATCACCATAAAGAGAGAAAAAGTAAAAAAGTTCAATATAGATGAAGTTACAAACCCCCATGATACAGATGGCAATGGTTTTCAAACTGATCAGGCTGTAATAATCTACAAAGGGCATGAATTGGATATCACCATATGCCTGGGCTTCTTTCCACAGCTCAAAATTGACTTGTCTGTTCTTGTGCTGCAGGAAAGAAACGCTAAAGTAGTTAGTAGACAAAAGTTTCTGATCAGGGCAACAAGAATTAGCCAATTTGTTGATATAGTATATTCACAATATTATGACTAGTTGACAGAAGTAATTAGTTCTGGTTTCGAATGAAGTTGTGCCTAACTGCTTAAGGTAGCTAAAAGGTGAATTTTGTCAAGTCATCTTTGCCATCATAAAATACATTTGAACCAAGTATTAAGTTGAAGATGACCAAAGATATAGGAGGATTTAAAGACTCTCCTCGAAACATTCTGTAAATCCAAATCTGTAATTCATCACTTACAAGGCCAATGAAAAACCGGACAGCCACATCCCCAGAGCGTACAGCTTCATATTGCATCCAAGACCTTCTCAGTGCCATTCGACGCTCAAAGTTATTCCCGGTGGAGAAAACCCCAATCAACATAGTTATCCTTTTCCTCTTTACTGGTGGAGCTTTGAGGTGATCAGCGTCAACAATTAAATCATGATCTTCAGAGACTGGCAACCCTTTGGCCAAAGCAGATAAGACCTCCAAACCACCAGCCACTTTGACTCCACTTGCCAACCATGGTTCAAGTTTCTGCATATATGATAAGTATATCCAGAATGATAGTGCCCAGTTCCCTCAGAACGACACATATTTAGTGTATAATTTTAGCTTCTTCAACTTGTAATAGTGGATGATTCCATACCTTACCTCCCTATAAGCAAATGATGTTTCATGTCTCCCATTCACAGTCATGTGGAATCCCTCCAAACCAACCCATAATGTAGCAGTGAAGGGATTACCCTCAACAAATGGGAAGTTAGAACTTCCATGGCCAGTTCCATGAGAAACATGAACTGATGTATCATTAATGGGCTGACTTGTATTTGTAGTATATTCCAGGGTGCCTCTGAAACCTTGTTCATTGCAAAGAACAAGTGCGTCCACTGTTGATAATCACAAATAAGTTAAATAATATTTACTAGTAATCTTTCTTCAAAAAGAAATCAATATCCTTAAAAGGGCAAGTTGGTGTCATAATAACAGGAAAAAAAACTATACAATATCCAAAAATCCAGAAAACCCATTGTGATTTTCAATATAAATGTAGAGTGCTAATACCTGTTGATGTACTAACAGATCCAGAGGACGGACATCTTTCCTTTTTGCCCCAACCATCTTTGTTAGTCCATGTATTTTGAACAATAAAGGGCTCCTCAGTCATATTTTCTCCAGGTAGACTGACACTGTAATGCAAGATGATTGAAGGGTTTGGCTCATCCAACGATTGTGAGCCTGCAAGTTCAATTTGGAAGGTTTGATTGCCTCCATCAGGAATGGCAACTATTGTAATGGATGAACCTTCGACTAGGCCACAAGGCAGCTCAAGAATGGATCTGCTGCCTGATATTGTTGTATCAGTGGAACTTACGGAATAAGGACAGTTTTCACTTTCTAGTTTATCAGTGTTGTTGAGCTTGGAGGCCTTGTCTTCCTCAATTGTGGACAACAATCCCTTCCATGCCACAGAAGCTTCTTTAACCCCCTGAGCTGTTTCAGCTAAAGCATCAGCCCTGGACAACAATAAGCGCATATGTGGCCATACAAGTAAGGGTTTTGTCTGTTCCTTGGAAATATTGCTTGGAGCATAAAGATCATGGAGTCCTTCAACATTTGCAAGTTTTGACTTCTTCTGTGATTTAACAAATCTCTTCTCTTCCAATGGAGGAGATACAACAGGACTGGTGCCATCCTTTAACACGGAACTGTCAGGTACAGGCTGCTTCTTCTGGGGTGGAGCTCCAATAAGGCTATAACTTGAAATCAAAATTACAGCAAGAGCTATAATTAGCAACCCACCAGACCATTTTTTCATTCTGAACAAAGGCAAAACTGATTTGTATAATTTCATTCTAAATCATCATAACCCAAACAAGCAGAATCTTCTGATGAGCAGATGAGGCAAGCAAGCATGATGCAACAGAGTTAATGTACTGTTGCCTCCCATTTGAACATTCCCTGAGATTAAAAATAAAAAAAAGTATATAAAAAAAAGAGTGAGCAGCCAAGAAATCCAAATTATTATGAGCAGATTGGCTACAGAAAATTAGCTGAAGAGAACTACAGATCAAGAAAGGAAACACTAAGAAGCTCCTCTAATGACAAAGTTATAAGCTTTGCAAGCATTTACTGAGATCTACAAACACTTAAACATCAACTCCACTTAAGAAAAGAAGAAAGCAGCAATCTTCAAGCTTGCCACCTAAGTAGCTAAAGTTTCTTGGTGCAAGAAAAGTTGAATGGATTCAAAACTCAAAGCTTTATCTAGCAAACATTTGCAGCACCTACCTCACACATTGTGGGGATAGATCCACCAACTTAAGAAAAACAAAAGAAAGAAATACGTAAGCAAACAGATGGTTGTTTGTTGGATTTCGGGAAAATGGGTTAATGAAATGGAGATTTAGCGTTTGGATTGGATTGGATCCTATGTTCCCCGAAACTACGGAGGTGCTGTCGGAAACTTCAACTCAATCTTACTTGAGAACATCACAAAAGTTGCCTTTGTTTAGAAGCTTAGATAAAAATGTCGAATTTTGGTAAGTAAAATAAAAGGCTCAATTAAAAAAGTTTTGGTGGAGTTTTTAACTTTTGAATAATATACTTATTTTAATTTTAAAAATATAAAAAATATATTATCAAAAGAGAAAGATTACATTTCTTTTTATTATATTGAATTATAATTAAAGAATTATTCAAATCCATTCATATTATTTAACTTTAGTGATTTTTTTCCATGATCACTTTTAAATAATGAATATAAATAATAATAAACTTTTAATTTTTTTAATACCTAGCTATCTGAACAAAGCGCACCGTTTGGGTGTTAAAGTTTGGACCTTTAAGTCATTGGCTTTCGTTCTCTGTCTCGCTTTGCCTGCATAGCTGGTCCCGTTCTCTGTGTGCCTGCCGTCTTCTCCGACCCTGAAAGCTTGTTCCTTTTCCTCTCAAGACTCGAGCTTAAGACTAGAATTCGACCGAACAGCGAAAAGGGATTTTCCCGCGGCTTTTTTTCTTTCTCTCTTTCTCTTAAATCTCTCTGAAGAAATCGAATAAAAAAAAGCACATAAACGATGCCGTCTCTCCAAACTGCATTACCTCCTGAGCTCGCTAACAATGTTATTAGGGTTCCGTTTCTCTTACTTTGCTTTCATTTGTAGTGTTTATGAAATTTTGATTTCTCAGATGCTTTCGTTTTTTTTCTAATTTATGGTTATGTTTTTGCAGCTTTATCGAGAGTGCCTTAGAAGAGCTAAATACATTGGCCAACAGGTATCTCTCCCTCTCTCTCTGTATATATATTTTTCAAATTTGTACTTCTAGTAGAAGTGTATTGCTCTTGGTGTCGAAGAATTGTTATTAATCTTCAAATTGTATAAACAAATTCTACTTTCAGTTTGAATTTGTTGTTCATTGTATTGATCATTGGTTCCGCAATCTCTTACCTGGAAAACAATGTTAAAGGTGTATACAGTTGCGTTATGTTTCAAAGATTTGTTAGTTGTGAGGATGGCTTGTGCAAGCTGACTGCTTTTTGCTTGCAATTCATAGTATTTGAGGACACTAGAATTTTGAATTGGTTCTTCTTATGTTTTGTTTTTCCTCTGGGACGAGGGGTTCTTCCTACTTTCAGGAATTGTTGTTTAAATGCAAATGTATCAATGCCGGACTTTGGAGATTAAATTGGAATTTTGATGATTTATTGGCGCAGAAACATAACACAGAATTACTTGTTGGCATCGTAAGGCAGCAGTTTAAAAAGAACATGCACGAGACAGATCCCGAGAAGATTGAAAAGTTGAAAGACGAGTTAGTTTCACTCACCCTTGTGGCTGCGCCTTTGTTTTAATAGATCATTTTCAGGAGAATATCAATGACCATCAATGCCATTATCTGTTTCATAGTGTTTTTTTTATTGAAATAACGGTTTATGATGGAGAACACTTGCGCTGTTGCTTAAGTGGAAAAATAGACTGTGATCACGGTATTCATTGCTGAATTTGACATGCTTCCTCATGTTTGCAGTGCGGCAAGAGGACTTATAAACCACTTATTGTATGAGACAGAGAGAATGTCTGGTCGGAAATTCAGCAAGAGTGGTTGATTCACTGCTATCTCTTGTCCAACATGAAAGTCTGTTTGTTAGATGAAGTTTTGCCTGTTAGAACATGAATAAAGGAAGGAGACTCACTGCTGTCATCGACATGTGCTTATAATGATTGGAATTTTCTTATTGGCTCTCTGTATCTTATCTGTTCAATAGAACAAAACTTGGATTAATCAACTTATTGAAGGATGAGTCGCACGATATCATAACTTTCTCTTGCGAAGAAAGCCTACACAGAATCATTTTGTCTCATTGATTATATTGCCTTTGGTTTTCTTTCCAACTATGGCGGGCTATTAGGACATAGATTATTTTCTTGTGGTCATCTAACTTAGAAGAATAGCTTGGGGAGGTGGAAAGTCTGTGCTTCAAGGGTCACATTGTCCTCTTCCAGGAAGGATATAAAACACTACATACATATGTATGTTTCTTTTGTTCATTATGTCTGATCTTGCACTTGAAAGAACGACCCTCGTCAATTGATAAATGTTTCTGTTGAAAATATGACTTTGAAACAGTCAAAGATATTATCAGAATATTATCTTTAAGTTTAGATTTTATTTTATGCT
>JANIPN010000219.1:90520622-90549161 GCA_027478595.1 Erythroxylum anguifugum
TGATTTAGATTAGATATTATTTGATATTTGAATTTTAGTTAGAAAAATAATGTATAAATAGACAAGCTTCTATTCAAAAAAAATTGAGAAAGTTTTCTCCACATAAAAAACCAACAGTTTCTTACAAGATCGCCTTGTCTACATTTTACTACTCAGGAAAAAATTCCGCTGACAAACAAATCACTGACCTATCTATCTCGGCCTTAGTCGTCCTGTTAAAGGAGGAATCGCCAAAAAAGAAAAGTACTTCAGACGTCCAAGTTCTGACTACTCTTTCCTAGATTTGATCGTTTAATTTCTACAGTTCTTGGACTAAATGGTCCTCTTCCACCAAGTCGAGGACTGAAATCCCCTCTACCTTGGCCTTCTCGAGGGCTGTACACCCTGTCTGCAAATCTTGCACTATGGACGGTCCTGAATTCTTTGGCAGGTGAACCTGTGGAGTTTGTTATCAATTTGAGGCTGCACATACGTCGTATTTCACCTCTGCTTCGAGTGATCACCCCATCTAAAACTTCTTTCTCGCCGGCAAATGAAGTTGTTCGACTCATCTCCGCCTCCTGATATCACAATATTATATTAGTAACACGAGTTTTGGCAAGCAGCAAACACTAACTTGAGGACCTTCGTCTGTATATGCTAATTTCAACTTAGAAATCGAATGCAAGAAGAGGTGTAAACATGCATTGCATCTTCACAAATAAAGAACTTGAAAATATCATGACTTAGTACTTAACGCAGTAGAGAGACAGAAAATTGAAAAACTTACAGTTGCAAGGTTGAATGATAAAGCAGGAGCTTCTTCATACTCTGCAGCATCCAAATCCTGGAGGTGTACTCCTTTAAAAAATTTTGGTAAAATGTATTGTCTCACAGGAACCAAAAGCATGATCAACAAAGGAAAGAGAACCCCAGCAATCGGAATCCATGTAATGCCGAAACAGAGAAGCAAGTAAGCAGTCTGGAACATGGTAAACATAGCTATTGTCTTGAATGGTACAGTTTCCACAAAAGTGGCATGGCAATCCTCCAGCACTCTAATGGAGAGAAAAAGAAAATAATGTTCATTGGCATAGTTGTAAAGATGGATATAACTTAAGAAATTTCCAAAGTATTAAGGATACAGGAAAAGGCTAGATAAATGGAGAAGAAAAGGCCATGTGTTATTTACTTGTATCTCCTGCTTGGAGCAGTAAAAAGCAGTAAGATTCGCTCCCAGAACTGGTTACCAGGTAAGCTCTCAATGGCCATGAAAGCAAAATAACCCCAAAGAACTGAGGTTGGAATCTTCTTGATTAAAGGCATGGCTGCTACACATCCTCCAACCAGTGTAGCTTGAAGAAAGTTACTAAGCCTCTGTTCTTTCACCTCAACAGGTAATAGATCATCAATTTCCTTCTCAACATCAAAGATCGTCACATCAACAGGTGCATCAACATTCCCTGTGCTTGCAGCTGTCTGAATTGTTGACTCTCTCAATTCTTTCAAACCCTGCGTAAGCATAGAAGAGGTCAAGATTATCAGTCATGTACTACACTATCAAACTTATGCAGAAAGGATAAAAGATAACCATAACAGGCTGCACAGAACCATTCATTCAACACCAGAAATTACAATTCCAAAGATTTCAATCCATAGCTAGCTGTTTAACATTAAATTATGTCATCAAGTTATTGTATCATAGTATAAATTCCTGAGCCCTCTGTACCATCAGCAACCTTTTGATTAGTGGAATAACCAGAAATGGAATAAGATGTTGGTATACCAAGGCAGAAGGCTGCTGGTGAACAAGTGGTGACTGCAGCTGTTGATAGGCTTCTTGCATGCTTCCATATACTTGTCCCAAGCTTGCATTCTTACTCATACATTTTCTTGCTGTTTCCACAAGGCGATTACGAAGTAACTGCATCACATGGACATATGTTGGTTTTAGGTACATTGCTTAATGGAATTTATGAGAAAATAGGTAGTGGTAAACATTAAAACTCGAGTCGCATCAGGATTCAGTCTTGTACTTGGTGCTTTAGGGTAGCCAAACTCTTAGTGTGCATGGGGGATTGAGGTATGACACCATTTGCAGGAGGTACGCCGATAAGACCACACAATATGACCTGCAACACCATGAAGGAGCTTCAGGAACATTATGAAAAATCGTAATTTTCAGTCACGGCGCAAGAGGACAGAATACAATACCATGAATCCTAAAAGAAGCAAGTCATAATGGAAAGAAGGTGGTTTTCGCAAGTTAAATTCTTTCTGCTGAGCAAGCTGTGAAGCAACACTGTGATCGAAATAATAGAGAACTGCAATCATAGTTGCTGGAATGAAAGCTCCAATTATGTACATAATCGGCACATCTAGCATGTCCTGTAGATTCAATACATATGATGTATTAGTACACAGAGGAGAATCAGAATTTGAGGATGTAAAAAACATAAAGTTTCAAGAATCAGTCAGTGCCTTTATCACAGTCCAGTTCTCATATGCACCAGGTGACCACGGATTTGGACTAGAAAGACGCCTTGGGATTCCTTCTGGAGTGCTTCTTGCTGGTATATAGGAAACAGCAGTCCACACTAAAACCATCACCGGCACTCCATAATCCGCTGTGAAGCCTCGAAGCCACTCTGTCAGAAAATTAAAATGAATTCAGAAAAAGTATGAAGGTGAGTGATTCCTAGTTTTTCATTGAAGGTCAAATCAGACTCACCAGAACCATATCTCCAAGATCTGGCTTTCCTACTTCTTAATGCTGTAAGCAGAAGACCAAATGACAGAACCAAAGCAAACATGCCATTTGCAAATCTCCATGGAAGTTGGAACTCAATAGACCTTGGATTTTCTCTTTCAGGTACCCGGAATTCTTCCACAATCCCCTGGGAAACCCCAATTGAAAAAATCAATAAAAGCTAAGAAAAGGGAGTTGTAACTGAAGTATAAAACAGTAGCATAACAATCTTCTTAACAATGTGAATTATACTTCGAAGTTATATTAGTTTCTACTTCACTGATAAGAAATTGGGACAAAAGTAAAGAGGTTAACGTTCTTACTTTGATTGCTTCCTGCATGAAAAGCATGGCTATTAGCAAGCCAAACAATTCCCCTGCAATACGAGTAAACCTATTGATAATGGAGCAAGCTCCTAAAATAGCCAGCAGAAAGAGCAAGGCTGCAGTCCATACGCACACCCTATCCAACAAAAGAGCCACTTAATTGTTAAAAAGAACTAAAAGTATGAAGCAGTCAAAATGGCTGATGAAACAAAGTGGAGTTATGGGAATAGAGATTGCCGAGTTGAGTTAAGTTGCAGAGTCAGCAGAAAAGAAAATACCATCCACTCCACGCCAAGAACAGCTTCGATCCCAAATCAGGTCTATTTTTCGCAAAGTTGAACATGAATGTGTACATTATCACAGTTGGTTCTGCAACTCCAAGTATCAGTAGAGGCTGCCCTCCTATGATAGAATGTATAATTCCACATAATGCAGTAGAAGCCAAGGTTTGAACGGCTGTGAGAACTCCATCTGTTGGCAATATGTTTCAGAACTTTTGAGTCACTCATTGGTGTACAGATTGCAACATTTAACTGAAGGAGGAGCATGCAAGCTACCTGTATCTCTTCCCAATTGCTCTCCAAACGAAATAACTGGAATTGCTGATGCGAAAAAAATATATGTAGTTGGGGCCAAAATCCTAAGAAAACAAAGGTCAAAACATCTCAATCAATCACCACTTGTTAAGTAGTATATTTTTATTATATGAAGAATGCACATTTTGATCCTGGGCAGACATACCTGAAGCCTGCTTTGAAGCCACCCGTCCAATCTTGCTTATAACACATCAATCTCCCTCTAAGATCATTCTTAATACCTTGTAACGGCACAAAGCTCTCTTCCATAATCTCTTATGTAAGCAGAACAACAATCGAAACTTCTTGTGTGTGCCAGTTAAAGAACCAGAAACAAATTTCTCAACAGAAACAGTCACCTTCACGTTCGTGTTTTGAGCACCAGCGTTGGAGGATTATGAAGCACAGAATCTGTTCCGAAAATAAACAAATAAATAAAGACGCGAGCGCCAAAAAAGAAGAAGAAGAAGAAGAAACTAACTCAAAACATTTTACAATGCAGTTATAGATCAAGTGAAAATGATGTCTTTGGTGTAAGGAATAGATTTCTGCCACTAAAGCTCCAAGTATCAAGTCATAAACTCATTGAGTCAGATGTTGGCTTCCTGGGTAAACAAAATTCAACCTCCTACGAAGAATGCCAAGTAAATCTGAAATCTCAAAGCTTTTGACTAGTACTGACCTCCAAAACATGGAGAGGAGACACAAGGGTTTGAAGAAAGACTCCACATTTATAATCCTAAAGAAGGGTATAAAGCTAGATTTGATGTTGATTGGGATATGGGTAAAAAGAGGACGAAAGGAACACTAGTAGGGAATGAAAGATAATGGTCCGGTGCCAAGAAGGAAAGATGAAAACTTTACATCTTATACACAAAAGTAAGAGCAAAGGATATGCTAAAAAGAATCAAAGATGTGGAAAGTTAAAGAGATTCAGAGTGTAGAAATGAGAAAATCTCACCAGCTGAACTCAAAGACAACCAAAATGGCAGAGAAAGAAATGGAGGAGGGCTAGGTTATTTCTGTGCAATCTTCTTTGCTTTAAGAAACAGCTGCTAAAAGAGGAGGAAGCTCTCCATGACAGCAGGGGAGATTGTCAGAAAGACAAAGTGCCAGTCCATGACAAGCTGGGAAGCAAATAGCTTCACTTACACTTGACTAGAACCAAGCATCCAATCTCTACAGTGTGTTTTAGGCATAAGAAGAACATGATTGGTATTTCATAAATAAAACGCGTAGGGAAAGGACAAGACACGACACGGATTGGAGGGATGTCTTTTTAATTGACGATTCAGTTTCAGCTCTCCAAGTCCAAAATCCATGCATGAATGTCGCTTATGAGCAATACTTAATAATGTCAACTCAACATAAATAACATAATAGCAAAACCAATACCATTATTCTCTTTTTCCTTTTCTATTTCTTGTTCACAATCCATTTTAGTTATTATAATTATCAGTGTGAATTTGCACGTGCAATCAGAGAAAAAGTGTTGCACTTTTTTTTGTCCGAGATTGTCAGATATTTTGGTCCTGAGGGACAATTTTGTCTTTTTTTTTTAGTGGACAACTATTAATTATAATTTTAATTTTTAATAAACTATCTATTAAGTTACATAATTTAATTCAATTAAAAAATAGATCCCTTTTATTGTAAATCTGGTCCATATTAACTTTGTGATAGGAAATTCGATATGAAAACCATATAAAAGTTAAGGTCTCTTATAGTTGCTCATATTAATCGTAAGCATACGTTTCTCTGACCCGTTAAGAGAGCTTGCGTATTGAGGAAATTATAGAAAAGCCTAAACTAAGTGTCAGTAAACAACTTCATCAACTGTCCGGGGAGGATTCGACGTCAAAAACTGCTTCGGAAGTCAGAATACAACCGAAATTAAGTATTCCACATTTCTTTCATTTTTACCCTTTCATTGGTATGTAATAGAGTCTGTATTACATATTACACATGAATAACTTGAGTTTGGCTAGTCTTTGTTGTAAGAGTGCACATTTGTCATGCAAATTTCGGGCTGAGATTGTCTTATCCTCTCTCTGTTCGTACCGCACCATATCACAAGCAAAATTGTTTGTAAATTTTGAAGACATAGTTTCCATTAGATTTCACATATCTATTTGCTTGGTTGTCATTGCTTGCCATCACAAAGGAAGTCCAAACACCAATTAAAAAGGACAATACAAGTTAAATGTACAGAATCCCAAAGGAGATTTTTAAAATAACAACCAAAAAAAGTCTTAGTCAACCATGTTAATTGCAAATCACAAAAGGAAATTCTTTATATCTTCCAGTAAAAAGGATGGAATTGAAAACATTACATTGTATTTCCACTTGATTCCTCCCCCGGGGAAGCCCCCAATCAATCCTAGAAATGAATTTGTATTCAAAATATCTTCAACTGGTCTGACAGTGGGTTTGCAAAACAATTTATGGCCAATTTCACCAACAGCCTAATTTGTTAAACCACAAATGATGAGAGCATGGCATGCTCATGTTTTACAAAGTTCCGCAATGTCAAAACTAACCATGTAAGATTATGCTCCAGGACCAAACAAAAACGCAGCTAAGAACCAAAACCTTCACGGCTACAGCACTTTTAAAGTGCATGTTTAGAGACCTCATCACCTTTTTCAACCTGGATTGCCCTGGGATCAAGCTGAATGGTGCCAACTGTTAGAAATCGGGAAGATTCTGCAAACCCATTAACTTTAACTGGGACAGATCCAACTGTCACTACATCTGAAGGTACAGTAATGCTAGCAACAGGAGCACCAGTATTGGGTACAGGCTTGGTATTTATATTGAGCGAACCGATTTTTAAAGCAGATGCAATGTCCTCATTATTGACAACAGTCTCTTGAGAATTTTTGTTCTTAGCCAAATCTGGAGCATCAATACTTGAAGAAGCCTGTTTATTGATACAAGACTCTGTTTCCTTCAACAAGTTCGAATCACTATGCTTCATGCTTTTCTCATCTCTATTTGGATGAAGCTCTGGACAAGTTATCTTATGGTTGGGATCTAATACAGCAGCTGAGAGTGGAGCACCAAAACTTTTCAAAATTAACCTGCCCTTCTCTTCCTGCATAATTTTTTGTCGGTTCTCGTAGTACATAAAGTCATCAAGTAAAGAAGTCTTTAAAGGATAGTTTTTGAATATTTTCAACATCTCCAGCCCTTGCCTGTACATTATCTGCATATAAACAACGCTAGTATGACCACACAGCATTTAATTCGGTAATCCACGATGGAATATAACTCATACACAATCAGAATTCACAACATTAAGTTCAACAGTCAATACCATACGTTTGAGCCACACACTTTTAAAAGTCAACATCAAATGAGCTTGTTTCACAAGGCTAAACAGCAAACTCATACCTATAAGGAATATATGAGTTTGACATAAAATGTTGCTAGTAAAGGTACCAGTTATCTTCTATACAGTGCAAGATAAGGTATCACTCTTAGTGATAAAAAGAAGAGAAAAAGCCCTTGTAAAATCATGTTTGTAAGGAACGAGTTTATCATCCATTGGGCATAAAACACATTGCAAATTAAGAGGGCACAAAAGAATAGCAGACTTACCTCTTGAGTATCTCTGCTATTAGTTACTGGCTTATTCTCGTTGTTCTCCAATATAATGTGCCTAAAGCTGGTATTTGGCACATCTTTAATAATATGCCACTTCACAGGGAAGCTACCACTCCATTTATCTTGCTGCCAGAAATCCATATCCTTGTGGAAATCAACTGGACCAATCATTTCCGCAATACCACAGAACTGACCGCTAGCATTAACCTGTACGTAGAGGAGACGATAATGTCTCAAGTTAACAAATCAATGTAATAAATTATAAAGTCAACTTCATTCTCGATAAGAAACTCACTGAAAAGAACAAAAAGATGGGACAGCCTTTTGATTTCTCTGCAGCTACTTTCTGTGCATCTTCATATGCACCCTGCAGTTTCTTGTTTCCATGGGGTGTTGAAGACCAGACATTATATTTAATGCTCTTATGCACATCATCCTCACTATACGATTTGATAACGAAAAATTTTGCATCAGCATAGTCAATATGGAAGTCATCCTTGTTATACTGTTCAGTGCACACAATAATATGCCCTTGCGCATTACTGTTTCCCACTTTGTTAGTGTAGGCTTTAACAGCAAATTGACTTTTCATTTTGTTTGTTCTAGGTCCACGGTTCTGCTCACTGATACCATCTGGGGTTCCATTTAAGTCACTTGAAATTCTCCCACTAGGCACTTTAGATCTAAACTTATCCACTAGTGTACCCCCATGAGCACTAGATTCAAAACCAGAAAAACCTTTGTTGACTGGAAGAGCAACTTTTAAGTGATTAGAATGAGACAGAATTTTTCCACTTGAAGTATTATCCATAGGTTGTACAGATCCATAAGCATTTCTAGCCTGCAAAGTAGAACAGTTGAGCTTTCATTAAAATACAAAAAATATCTGTTCCAAATAACATTTGGATGTACATATAACCAATAGCAGGTACACGACTCAGGAATGATGCAGATTTTGGACATCATAAAATTCTCCAGCTTAATCAAATTCTTGAATTAGTAAACGGAACATGGCAAAACACTGTGTTAATAATTCCTACCTCAAGGAAACCAGAGGAAACACTGCCATTCACTACGGGCTGTTGGCCCTGCCCAACATTAGCTCTTGATGCTTCCGATATCCTTGCCAATGTATTAGTCTGATCTGCAACATGTTTTGGAAGTTTTTTTGGAAAAGCTGCAGATGTTGAAGCAGGACCATGTTTGATATTTTTTGCTACACCTGTTTCCATCAACAGGTCTGCTGAACTAGTTGGATTGATGTCTGATTGAACAATAACCGGGATATAGCCATGTGAAGATACGGGGTCTTGATAAGGAGATAGCGTATAATACTGCTGTGCCCCTACATAAGGGCTATCAGCTCCAATCATTGCACCAGGGATGTAAGGATTGTACGGATTATATGGAGACTGTGCATATCCATAAGTAGGTGTATAATATACATAAGGCAAACTTTCAGTTTGTGCACCCTACACCACAGCAAGAAGTGTAAATTACTAGTGAGAAGTTACAAAAATTTTTAAAAAGGGGATGCTGCTAAAAGAAAACCACTCACCGCATATTGGACATCTGGACCATCTACACCGAAAATTCTTTGGTGGTCCTCCCATTCACCGGGTGATTCAAATCCTAACCACATTCAATCGTGGCAAGTATAAGAATGCAATATTGATTTACTGCTTGACCATATTCAAACAGGTTAGTAAATTACCTGTACAATAGTAACCATAGTTGGCGGGAATAGGATAATACAAACCCTGATCCACAAAAAACTCAGGGGCTCCTTCATTATACATGGCTTCAACTTGATCTAGAAGTGGACTTGTCAGCTGAGGGTTTGACTCTGTAACTTGAATCTAAAAAAGCAAGAGAACAGACATTTCAACTCAAGAAACCAGAGGACACTATAATGCTTTAAGAATTTTATCAAATCTCAACCAAAAATAATAAACTGATTGCATTAGACGTATAGCATAATACAAAACAAAACCTAGACAACAAGAAGAAAGCATCAAATAAGGTTCTCCATTCAAGCACAGCCACTCCTGCATAAATGGGTGGGAAATAATTTGAGGATGCAAAGAATCATCTACGTTCAACTTTGTACACGCGAGCTTTATCTCTCCATCTTTTGAAAATAAAGCTTACAAATTCATGAATTCCAACACTCAAATAGAGAGCCCAATCGAAGGGCACAATCCAAATTACAAATGCTAAAAAAAAAGAAGGCAACAATTTCTTCCAGAAATCCAGGCAGGGGACCCACAAATCTCCCACGGTTCTCTGGTCTATACATATGCCTCTTTTTTTTTAAAAAAAAAAAGGCAAGCAAAACGATGGCTTTTTATTTACGTATACAATACAGCAAACTCATTCACTTACAAATCAACATACCCGTTAGTCAAACAAAGAAATCAAATCCAGAAATGAAACAGTATCTCGCGATGAGCTCCAAAAGAACCCACAAATCTCAACTCACAACAGGATAAAAAAGAAAAAGCGTAAACCCAA
Organism: Erythroxylum anguifugum; assembly: GCA_027478595.1. NCBI lineage: Eukaryota > Viridiplantae > Streptophyta > Magnoliopsida > Malpighiales > Erythroxylaceae > Erythroxylum > Erythroxylum anguifugum. The sequence continues at coordinate 90,530,375 of JANIPN010000219.1, forward strand.
TAGAATAATCAGTAAGAGCGGAGAGTCGACAGCGAGTAAATTACCAGATGGAAAGGGCAGAATCAAAACATGTTATAGACCTAGGGAGGCAGAGATTTGAAGTGAGGATAAGAATAAGGACAGTTAGTGACAAATTCAAATTGGATAAGTATGGAAATAGAGAAACCCTAACCCTAGCCAGGCCTGGGAAACAAATGAGAGAGAGAGTAGAGAATGGAGACTTGAAAAGGGCGGTTTGGTTAAGAAAGCGAAGCGACGAGAAAAGAAGGATTCGCAGAGTTTTCTTCATCATAAATGCCCGAATTGCCCCTTCCCAAAGTTTAACTTTTAATTTAATAGTAATATTGGGGTCGAAAGAAACGACATCGTTTAGTTGAGACCAATTCTAAATTAAAAGACGGGAATTTTCAATTGAGAATGGATGGAAAGGAAGTAATAGCTAAATGAGAGAATAAAGAAAAAGCGATGAGCCTCGGGAATCTTATCATCTTAGACACAACTTTCTTAGATATGACCAAATCTTAAAATTAACAAATCAAAGTTAGATTTGATCTAATTCGGTTCGAAATATGTTTTAGCCTAATCTTCAAAGTACAATACAGTATTCCTTCCATGGAATATTTTGAATTGTAGCCAAACAGAAGAAGGCAAAAGTCCCTTAAACACATATATGATTTTCAGAATTGGTTGGGCAAATCATGTGATATCATCGATCAATAAAATACAGCACAGTATACTAGCAAGTAAATTCACCAAATCATCCATTAACATATGCTCAACAAAAACTAAGGAAAACAAGAGGAATCCCCATCATTATCTTAATTAATGGATTGGATGCCTTGTTGAGTTCTCATCCATAATGCAAAAATCAGCAAATAAATAAATAAAAATCTCTATGCCAATCAGATTACATATATATATATATGTGTGCTTTAATGACTTCACAGGCACAAGTGGCTTATCAAATTTCATTTTAAGAAAATCATGATCACTTGGGACTACCCGTCCTCTCCTCTTACCCACTTGGACTTGTCTATTTTATCATAGCCGTTGCTTCGCAACCTAAGTTTCAGCTACCGAATCCACAGCTGAAGGCGCAGCATCGTCTTTCATGACCATTGGTAACTGTTCAACCTCTGGAAAAAATCCATCACCTTGTGCAATAGGTGGCATAGGAGATGACCCTTTTTCAGACTCCCTTATTTCTGGGTTTATAACAACATCCTTCTTCTCACTCATGTTCTTCTCATGCGGACTTCCAAATCTGTTGTGACTGCCACTGCCGCTACGTCTAGGACTACGACTGTAACTGCGACTGTAGCTCCGGCTACGAGGGCTGCGGTTGTAGCTTTGACTGCGCCGTGGGCTACGGCTGTAACTTCGGCTCCGGTCCCTTGACCAACTCCGACTCCTACTCCTACTACGGCTCCAGCTCCGACTCCGGCTCCGACTCCGACTCCGGCTCCAGCTCCTACTTTTACTGCGCCAAGTCCGCACTGCTTCAGGGCTACGACTGTAACTTCTTCCCCTACTCCTCTCCGCAATATTCCTTCTGCCATCAAATCGTCCCCGTCCCCAACCTCGCCCACGGCCATCGGAACTATTGAAACGATCATGTGGACCTCGTTCATTCCTACCCCAACCAAGATGGCCACCACCAGGGCCACCATATCCCCGTCCTCTGTTTCCACGCCCACCAAACGAGTCATTTCTCCCACCGCGTCCACCAAAGGGACGATCCCCACCACGTCCACCAAAGCCACCATCCCTCATACGTCCACCGAAGCCACCATCCCTCATGCCACCACGTCCACCGAAGCCACCATCCCTCATGCCACCACGGCCTCCAAACCCATCATCCCTCATGCCACCACGGCCACCAAACCCATCCCTCATACCACGACCACCAAACCCGTCCCTCATACCACCGCGACCTCCAGTGTCCCATCGACCACCACCACCAGAATCAAAGCGATTCATCCCACCTCTATCCTTGTTAGGAATAGGACCTCCACGCAAAGCAATGTCTCGAACTTCAGGAGGCACATGCTGGTTAGCTCCCTCCAGCACTTTAACCAAGTCGGCAGCATATTTCCAGTCTTGCTCGGAGAAAAAGGTGTACGACACACCAGTTGCACCGGCTCTTCCTGTTCTACCAATTCGGTGAACATAGTCCTCAATCCCAGTAGGGAAATCATAGTTGATCACCACCCTGTGACATTAAGAGACAGTGTAAACATATAGTAGGTGTGCCCAAATTACTTGCACAACTTCCGAGTAAACTAAATTTTGATTAGGGTCAGCCAAACCCAAACATTGCGCTCTACATCTTCTTCCTAGAGGTACTTCCACAGACATTTTTCTATGTTTTTAATTATGATGCAGGAACAAAAGCTGACCTTATATCTTTGATATCAAGACCACGGGCAGCAACATCAGTAGCAACTAAAATAGGCGACTTTCCACTTCGAAACTGATTTAGAACCCAGTCTCTTTCATTTTGAGATTTGTCACCATGGATCGCTGCAGCACCAAAGTTGTGACCTATACTGCGTGCAAGCTGGTCACATAATCTCTTTGTGGAACAGAAGATAATTACTTTGGAACCTCTCTCTTGTGCTCTGAGGATTTGCTCCAAGCGCCTCTCCTTTTCCATCTGTGGTACTACTTCAACATACTGCATATTGTACCATCCAGTTCAGTCTTCGGCGCATTAAACAGTAAGTTAAGTAAAAAACCAGTAATGAAGACGATACCTGTGTGATAGACTTGTTTGCAGCAAGCTCATCAACACTTCCAATATTCACCTGAACAGGATTAACAAGAAGATCACTTGCTATTTTCCTAACTTCTTTTGGCCATGTTGCGGTATACATAAGCGTTTGCCTTCGCGGGGGTATCTCATTCACAATCTTACGGATTTGAGGTTCAAAACCCATGTCAAGCATTCGATCCGCTTCATCAAGCACAAGTAAAGAAATCTGCTGAAAGTCAATCTTTTTCATTTCAAGAATATCATTAAGTCGACCAGGAGTTGCTACAACTATATCTGCTCCTCGATCTAATTCTTTCAGCTGAGGACCCTTTGGAGCTCCACCATACAAGCACTGAAATAAAAGACTCATTAATCTGAAAGATCAGTATTCTGATAAAGGATAATATGTATCACTAACAGTCGTGCAAAATGGGGAACCCACCGTGCAAGAGACTCTTGAAGAGCGACCAAACTTTATCACCTCATCTTGAATTTGTGTGGCAAGCTCTCTTGTTGGAGCCAACACCAAGACAGTTGGGCCATTTTGAGGATTATTACGGCGTTGTCTCAGAAGCATGAAGGCAGGGATCAAGTAGCCTAGTGTTTTGCCAGAACCAGTTTTTGCAATTGCCACAATATCCCTGCTTTGGATTGCAATTGGCCATGTTTGAGCCTGGATTGGGGTTGGAGTCAAGAACCCAGCAGAATGTATCTGAAACAAAGAGATGAATAACAGTTATGAGGACTGACGGGAACTAATTTTGTACAACATATACCACAAATGGAACTGGGATCTACAAAGTTTCAATGGATGGAGAAAAATAAAAAACTAAAATTCCATAGGAATACAGTTGCTTACAGAAGCAACTCGATCCAACTAAAAGAGGCCAATAAAGACATAAGAGGCGGAGCCAATAAGCAAGTAACGGCAGTCACATCAGGCGTGAATTGGACAAAAGCCAATCACTCCTTCTAGAAGATGCACAAGAAAGGCTCCAACTGTCCATTTTGCAGCCTCCAAAAATCAGAATACTTGTTGGATGTTAAGTGTGCCAATAGCAGGCAGCGTACGACATATGCTCCTCCTCCGGAGCAGATATCGCACCTGCGACAAGTGAAAACTAATGAGTTTAAAACAAATCTAAAATTAACACAAGAACAGGAAGAAAGTATCCGTCTTTCTAAATCTGATGCAATGAGACACAAAATAAAGTAAGAAAAACTTACATCTCTAAGTATCTCTGGAGGGAAACCAGTAGCTTCAAATGTCATAAATGGGGGTGGAATATTGTCACCCTACACAATGTGAGAAAGAAAAGGTCATGACTGTTGCACTTAATCAAATATGTTATTAACACATACATGAAACAGTGGTTTATCTAGTCTGTCATTGTGGTACCACAGTCAGTTATCTGGTATAAAAGTCACAGCAAATGTAGCTCTAAGCCACACATGTGCATTGTTCTAAGCCTCAGAGCCATCAACCAAGTGCAATCAAGCAACCAATGAGTACAACTAGGTTGGCGAAATCTCATTTAATTTATTTGAAACACCCAATATTCAAGTACATCACCACTTATTCTTTGAACACAAATAAGAAAGACATGTTGAATATCAGAACCATTTGGAATGAATTGAAACGCATAATCATCAAATTATCAGTCAAGACACGAACCATAGCTGTGACTTCATGCTCCTGACGGTAAACTTCAGCCGGTGAAAGATTGCCAAGATTTGGGGGTCCAACAAAAGGCGGCCTCATAAAAGAATTATTTGTAAATGGAGGACCAGCAGTTGCATGGTTATACATGTTATTCATGGAATGCCCAGAACCAAATCCACTAGAATAACCTGGTGTAACATTTTGGAAAGGAGCACCACCCATCCTTGACTCCTGAAAATTTAAATGACAAGTAACATCCTCCATGGTAAGAAACCCAAAAAATATAAGAATGTAAGGTTAAGGTTCTACCCTCAAGGATGCCAACTCCACCTCAATCATGAAAACACTAACTTGGAACAAGATATACCTGATTTCTTGGCATTGGTATGGGCGCGAGATTGGGCTGACCAGACAATGCAGGAGGTCCTTCCACTTTAGCATTGAAAAAGTGATCATTCCCAACCCCAACTTGTGCATTCTTTTCATAACCCACAGTTACCCCAGCAGGTGCATTAGACTGCTGATTATGCACCATTGATGGGCCCATCTGATTCTGAAACCTACGATCATGTTCTCGGGGAACAATATCAATTCCATTCTCTGACAACTGGGCTACAGAGGAGCGTTGTAGCACATTAGTTGCAGGCATGCCAAATTGTTGAGTTTGACCAACGTGAGCACCAGCGGAAACTGAATTGTGTCCAGCAGGCAGGTTATGCGACGATGTCATATTAGCATGTTGAAACTGAGCTGGAGAAGATCTCACTGAACTCCCTTGTTGGAAATCAACTTCCTCCCTAGTAGGAATTGTTACCATGTGCTCATTCTGATTGGGGAAAGAGCCCCCTTGTGCACCAAGCTGACTCTGATGCTGTGTGCTTTGCTGGCCATGTGGAAGCATAGCTTGTTGATACGACATATACTGCATCTGCTGATATGTATACTGCTGACCATGTAGTGGTGGCATCTGACCAGTTTGATGCTGCATCATTTGTTGTCCTATCTGCTGGCTAGCTTGTGGCTGCGTCGACTGTCCTGGCTTCTGTAGCAACTGCTGAGCTCCCTGTTGAGGCACCTGCTGGCCCATGTATGATGGCATTGGCTGGTCAGGATGCTGCATCATCTGCGGTCCCAATTTCCCTGACGGTTGCACTGGTTGTCCCAGTTGTGACCCTTGTTGCTGTTCAGAAACCTGCGCTATTGTAGGACCCCGATGCTGCGATATAGGCTGGCTAAGCTGTTGAGGTGAGTTGCTAATGTGTTGGCCCTGTTGTTGTGTTATGAACCCATTTGGTTGAGGTGTAGGAGGTAGACCAGGAGGCACCGGTGGAGTCAAAGACGCAGGCTTCTCATACTGAGTGACATTAGTTTCAGGGTTCCAGTAGTAAAGAAGACCCGTGCTTCCATCAATCAAACCCATCCACGGTTTCGGAAGACTGGGATCATCCGGGGCATACCGCGGTCCAAGAGAAGCTGCTGAATCAGCAGTTGCCATGTCTACTGCACCAACAAACGTAGAATGCAAGCTTAAAACAAATTCGGCAGACTTTAATCAAAAAAAATTTAAAAATACTGACGATCGAAGGAGGTGATAATCATCCAAAACATAAACCCAAATTCGAGCACCTCACAGAGCATGAAAGAAATAGGGGCTAACACAGTAATCGAAGATAATTGATATCAAAGAGATAAAATAAAATAAACTCGACATCGAAATCGAATAATCGAAAATGAGGGCGTCCAGTCAACCATACCTTGTCCGGAGATATACGAAATCGATAAATTTGAAGAGAGCAAAACTAAGCAGATGGCTAGGGTTAGACAAGGAAGAAGAGGAGGGTGAGGCGCAAAAGCCCCATCAAAGCTTAATTTATTTAGTCAGGGGGTAGAAATCTGGAACGTACACTTGTCATCAGACGGCTGTCGGATTTTCTAGTTTATTAAACAAAAGAAGACGCAAACGGTGCCGTACCATAGTGACATTCAAAATTGCTAGAGCCCAAGCATGACCCGAATTTGTGGTCCAAACCCGAGTCGGATAGGTCTGGATAGTTCAAACTCGATCAGGCCTGAAATTAACAATCTGAATCCGAATCAATTAGCATGATTATTTTTATAAAATTTAAAATTTTAAAATAACATTATTTTATTCTATATATTTTAATTTTAAAGTGACTAAATTAGCATGTATGAGTATTAATTTCACTTCAAATCAGACCAAATTAGAAGTGTTGTCTCTAAATTTGACAGAAGTGCTCAAATCTAATACGAGACGAATGAACATAATTTAATTTACTTAGTTTTTTTTGTTGAAACGAGAGAAAATAGTGATTATCTCGAGGAATTTGAAAAACTGGCCCAAGCCCATCTAAGCCCAAATTTTAGCTGAAAATCTATAAAATTTGAGATTGTGGAGTTTAGCTGAATCAAACTCGATTCAAATTGGTTCGGATTTTGAGATGGATTCGATTTTCGGGCCGGTCGGGCCTTTCCTAGACAAAGCAAAAACACACTGGAAGTTTCGAAAACAGTTATTCGTAGCTAGGCGGTGGCGGTTGGTTACATGAATTGGTGAGACATGGAAGTGCAGTAGTTAGTTAGTAGAGCAATGGATGTCGACACTGGAGCTCCCACCACCGCTTCGAACTTAGCTCTTGCCAACACCGACATCAACTGGGCCAGGTTTCGACGCAATTCATTTCCGATCATCGGTAGTCTAGTGTCGCTTGCATGGAAAGATTCGTGTTTGTGTGTGCGTGTCTTTGTGACGTAGGTTGGACAAGACGAGGTTTCACGTCATCGGAGCTCTTCTCTTCACTGCTCAGCAAGCGTTACTACATCCGACTGCGCTTCTCAAGACGAGGATGCAAGTCGCTGATTCTGGACTCTCTCACATGTCAGGGACCGCTGTCTTCAAGCACGTCTTGAGGAACGAGGGTGTTCGAGGTAACTGTCATTACTCAGTCCCCTGCGTCTGCACTTTGGTGGGGTGCCTATGGAGCTGCCCAACACATCATTTGGAGGTTAGGTTCTGCATTGCACATAACAAGTGTCTTATTTTGCACATAACAAGTGTCTTATTTTGCTCTTCTTCTGCTTTTCCTATGGCTACCAGAGAGTATCGATAAAGCAAGTGCGAAACCGGAAGCTCAATCTGCACAATAGGTAGATATGCCGAGGAATTTTTTCAAGTCTCTAATTTAGTATTTCCCGTAAATGATAGCATCATATTCTAATGAAACTGTGGTCCTACTTTTAGTATTCATCATCCCTTTAGGGAAGGACGATTTTTACTTCAGACTTAGTTACCTCTCCTCCTTGTCTTTTATAACGTGAAAAGAACAAGAGATTCTAATCTCTGACTATTGAATAAAAAAGAGCATGTTCATGCGTGTAAATTGATGTATAAGAAAAGAAAAAAGACTTCATACGTCTCATAGTTGATAAATAGGCTCAAGTTTTTGTGCATTATACAAACATATTCCAACCGGAATGATTACAAATCAAAATAATCATATCAAACATCTACACGCCTTTGTACACTTAATTTGTCACTGAAAATTTTTCAAATCCCATATCATGAAAAGAAAACCTCACACTCTGGAAACGTATTTAAGAACCTTGATCTGACTTCTGATGGCAATATTTGTCCTCCTACTATGTCAGAATGGAACCTCTGGATCAATGAGAAAACTAGTCTCTGTTCATCTATTTCTCCCAAAAATCCTATAAACCCAACAATGATGTCAGCTGATCAGTCCAGACAGCATCCGTTACAGTATAAATGAAATAGCTATTAGCTACACACGATCACATATAAAATTTGACGATCCTAATCGTGGCCTCCTGCAAATATACGACAGGTAGACGGATATAGCAGAAATGTACTGTACATATTGTCGGTCTGTGTATAAATATGTTTCATAGATTGTATATATTTCGTCTTTTTCCCTTTAGCTGTTATATATATATACACACACGAAAGAAGATAGTCGGACCAAGGCTTAATAATCTAAGTTCTAATTGCAGCCAGGTTTAATCTATTGAAATCGATGTGGTATGCACTTTAGACACATTATTCTCTAACTACAGGATCAGGAATGCAAGAGGTTTAAAATCTAAAAGGATACCAAGCAAATCAGTGAATCACTTATCAATTGAGGGAAGTATCATCGCTTAACTATCTTCTATAAATAAATAAAAAATGTTAGATTTTTGGTAAATACTACGTGAGAAGTGTCAAGTGATTTCTGGTTAATAATGTCAAAAACATACCCAATTCAATTTCCTGTTCCTGGTCATCTACATCTCCCTCGTCAACAATGATCCCGTTGTCTAAGGCAGCAGCAGTTTCTGCATACCTTTCAAGAAACTGTTCTTCGGTTTCTTCAAGTTCATCACCCTCAGAATCCTAAGGAAAAATAACATCACATGCCATCAAGTGACACGGAAAAGGAATTCAAGAGACAGTACAGTAGGCTGATCCTTGGGAATTGTCATTTTACATAATCATGATACTATAAACTTTCATTAACTAAAGGTGCAAAATTGACGGTCTCACCTCATCGTCACTATCATCATAATCATCATTGTCATCTTCGTCATCCTCTTCAAGCTCTCCATCCTCACCTTGATCTTCCTCCATGTCTTCCTGCAACTCTTTCAACCTAATTGATCCCTCTATCAATGAATTAAAGCAATCCCTTAACAGATCCCTGCTGGAACTGTTTTGACCCAACAGTCGTTCAATTAACTTGGCCAGTGTCATAACTGAGAACAGACAATCAGTATTCACTTAGGCTTTCAGCTTAACAGGCATATTTTGTAGCCAACAATAGCAGTAAACACTAGCTATATCTAGGCCTCCAAAGACAACATGATGAGCAGCCTTTGACATTATCGCATGATCGTAACCAAGGTACAACAATGTCAAGTACAGAAGGAAAATGTTTTAGCGAAAGTTCCATGAGTCAGAAAGAACACTGGGCATCTGCTTCAGTCAGGCTGTCCAGTGTCATCATGTCTGAAAGTAAAATTCTAGAGGCATGGAAATTTGTGTTCATCATGCATTCCGTAAACACAGAAAGCGGAATCCCAGCATCTTAGCAAAGCATCAAAGAGCATTATAATTGATACAAGGTGTAATGCATGAATTTTGCAATTGCACATAAATAAAAATGATAGTGATGCCTATATAACAGAAACTATCGGTAGAGATTTTCAAGCATAACATTGTTTGACAGCTCTGAAGATTACAAGAAGTTCTAACCTGTTAAGGTAAATTCAGACTTTGCTGACAGACCAGGTTCAAAAGAGCTAGTGCAAGTAAAAGCCAATGCAGATGCCCATATTTTGAAGCCTCCTTCTACATCCTTCTCTAATATCACCTCCACTCTATCAGGATAACAGCAATAAGATGAAGATATGGCAAGCAACAAAGGCTTCCACAGCGGGCAAGGATTGCTTTGCATTTGTTTGAAACGAGACCAAGCTGCTCGAGTAAAGGCAATTACCAATGACTCTCTGACATCATTGACTTCAGGTGGGTAAATTGGGGAATAAAGTAGCATAGGCACGCATGAGCAAGCCCTCCATGTTGCAGATGGATATTGTGAAATGGCCTCGCTGATAAATGTGCCAATTCCTTCAATTATAGATTTTTTAGGCACGGGTGGAGCAGGTGCCGATGGCATCAGTTGAACAACAAAACTCTTTAGTCCATATTTTTTGTGCAGGTTAACAACTTCCTTGATGCAGTCGAAAATTGATAAATCTTCAGATTCTTCCCAAGAATCCCAATCAGCAATCAATCCAGCCCAAGCTAATAAAAGCTCAGAGAGCTTAAGCTCTGAAATTGCATTGCTTCCAGAAACAGATAGCATAACAAACCGTAGAAGTGTTGATGAGTCATCTATGCAAGTGGGACTTTGAGAAACCTCACCTTCTTGTTCCTTTCCAATATGCAAGCAAAGAAAAGTCTATATCAATACCGAAGAAAATAAGTACATAGAACCAATAGAAAATGAGAACCTAGTCCTATAAGAAATATCTGTCAAAGCAGAAGCAAGAAGCATGATATTAGATTTGCATCGAATTTCCTAATCTGCTTGCAAGAACATGTCAAAGGGTAACTGCTTTCAGTTGGACCCAAAGGAAACATCACGAGGCCCTACTTCAAATAGCCGTGTTCAGATATACCATCTAGAAACACGTCAAAACCATCAAGCATGTGAAATGTGCTAAGACACAGCCGGAGGGAGCCGTAATTAGTGCTCACAAAACCAATCATGTGTTAAAAAGATATAGTGAATCCAATCAAGCTCTCCAGAATATGAGAAAATGACATGACTAACCTCTGGATGCATGGATGAAAGCCAAGCTTGCTGCAAAAGAGATGACAAAGCTCTACCTATGGCCACTAGTCCAGATGCCCACTTGCCAGTAGATTTGATCTGCTCATCTTCTTCCGGCATGAGATTTTCCCACGATTTTGCCATCACTGCTAATGCTGAAAAGCCACTCTCAACAACCTGTAATATCCAGAGCAGTTCAAGAAGGTAAAGACTTTAAATTGTCTGGGGAAAAAGGAGAAACTTCAAGATTTTGACATCTTCATACTATTGATTTAAACAATTTGAGCAGGGATCAGAATTTGAAGGCATAAACATCTAGCAAAGATAAAGACGACTTTCACATCAACATCTAAACTTAACCGTTTCATGTTCTTGTCATGGAACTAAAAGCAACGAACAACTAACACACACAAAATTGAATGGTAGAAGCAATCGTCTGATAGGTGATAAGACAAGCATTTTGATATGAAACCATGTCCTCTCTCTAAGATGTAATTAAGAATGGATTCTCTTCACAGAAGCTAGTCGTAAGTTTCAAAGAATAATCTTGGCAAACCCAAACAGAAACTGTAATTGGTTGACCAGATATCCTGTATCACCTAAAACAAGATTAGTTCAGGTATTTCCTGGTTCAATAAAAACTCTCTGAACCATGAGATAAATAACTATTTGTAGCAGCTACTTCGTGCAAAAAATGTACACGATATGAACACAACTAGTGAATCCCTCCTTGGCTAAGATTAGGCAGAACAATGAACATATCATTCGGTAAGTTCCATCATATGGTTGAATTAAGTTTGTTGGAAGAGATGATTATACTTCTTTCCTTTTGATTCATTCCAAATAACTGCAAACCCAATTTTGAATTAATAAAACAGTTTCATACCCTGGGTAAGACAATAGTTGAAGCACCAACCATGTAACTAAACAAAACAACTGGTCCTAGGAATACGTACTTGAGGCCATGAGTCCCTATCAGAATATGCAAATTTTGACAGAGCTTCGACTAATGATGAGACCATATAAGGGATGTGATCAGCAATATTTTCATCAGCCACCTCCACCACAGAACTCAAAAGCTGAAATAGGACAGATGTCTCTTCATCTTCAATATTTATCCTACCAATTATGACCTGAAGAAGTGCCAACCACTCAGGTGGTTGATAGCCATTCTGTAGAAGACAAACATAATGCAGGTGAGAAACTAGAAACACGCTATGAAAACCAAATGGCATAATCAATATGGTGTCAAATGGAAGCCTACTTCAAGAAGTTCTGCAATTGCCCCAGCTGCGGAAACTCGCACAGGATAACAAGAAATATCCCCTTTATTGGGCATTGCTAGTGCCTTAAGTAATGAGGAATATACATCTGCACTCATCTCCTGAGAACATGGTGAAAACTCAAAAAGGGATGTCTACAAGTGTCAGACTGAAAAATCTAGGGTACTGAATTGAGAAACACACAAGAAAAAATAATCACACAAGATTTTGCAGCTTTGCACAGATAACAATGACCAAATGGAATAATGACACAAAAAAGTGAAAAAATTAAGAGCATGAGCCGGAAGAAGTCTCACTTGAGGTAGACATGATGCAAGCTCCCCAAGAACCCAGTTTGCTGTGGCAATTAGGTATGGCGAGCTGATAGATAATGTGTATAATGGTAGCACACGACTGCAAATGAGAACATTTATATATGTAGGTTGTTGCTCCCTGAGAAACTGTTCACAAAATTCAAAAACAGAAAATGATAAGACTCTGATTGAACAGTAGTTCACTGACTGACTATCATATCATAGTTCCTTACATCTTGCAGGCCACCATATGCCATGAGGACACCAGAATAACTGCCACAGTCAATAAACAAATTGGTTGAGGAAAGTCAAGAAAATAAACTGAGATACAGTGTGCATCAAGCATTATTGCATAAAGATAAAAATTAAACCAAGATAGGCATGCATCCATGTGGATTGAACAGACAATAAATGATAGGACATAAAGTACAATATTATAAGACAATGACGATATTCTAGCTCAAAACAGTATATGGTCATAGGCTAGCCACAAGAATTACTTTTACGAGCTTGTGGTTTCTTGAATGTCAGTGTTGTTTGCTTTGGAAAAAAAAAGGCAGAGGCAGAAATGATTTTTCAGTCACAGATCAATGAGTATGTATGAGTACTTCACTGAAAAACAGCAGGCATAACTGAATAAATGCAGACCACTAGCAAGAAGCACAAAATCAAATATTTTCCCAAGAACAAACTTGCAAAATGTCTGGACAGAGACAATTAATTATGCACATTGCGAATCGGCCTTAAAATTTACAGAAAAAGAAGCTAGGTGACTATATTTTAGCCAAAATTTTACACACTAGCAGCTGGAAACTGTTGCTCCGCATTCCAGATATTAACTACCAAGATAATAATTATGACGTCAACCAGATTATGTGCATCAAAAGCCAAGGTATTCTTCAAGGACATCAAGAGACATTTTAAGGAAGTTCATATATTACCATCAGTTATCCTTGCAAGGTTTCCATTTGGCATCTTGAAAGCAGAAAATGAAACCAAGCCAACAAGGGGATGGTGAAAAAGCTAGCTATATATCCCAAAAAAAAACACTCTTTCATATACATACTATGTGTGTGTGTGTGTGTGTGTGTGTGTATAGGAAGTGAAAGAGAACAAACTTGTGAAGAGTAGTGATGTATCTCCAAATATCCAGTTTAGAGGACTTGATAACACCGCAGAAGCATGAAGTTATTTGGTATAGTTAAGATGAACTTACTCGTTTAAAATTCTATCTTCAGCTGAATTATAGTCGGAAGGCATGGCATACTTAGACAAAAAAGGAATCACCAACAGCTCCCCCATAGAACTGCGTTGATTATGCTTCTTGTTCTTTTCACCCTTTTTACGTTTGGATGAAGCTAAAGAGACATTGCTAGAACTCCCGACTGGAGGCCCCTATAGGCATTAAGGAGCAGGATAAACTGTTGTTATAGCTGTTGTTTAAATGGAGAAATTAGAGAGACAAATCAAGGATTTTGAGTACAAACCTTTAATCCTGAAATTACACCGAGTAGGTTTATCGCACTTTTCCTGGCTGTAAACAGATCCTCCCTCCATCCAGAAATGTCTCCCTGTAAATGGATTAAAACCAATGAACTTATAGCAACAAAATTGTTGACTAACCACTTAAAAAGACGATTGTTAACTTCCATACAAGTTCAGATGGAAGATTTTTCTGTATGTATTCATCTGCATCTTCTTCCCATTCCAAAATATCCTACAATGTCTCAAGCAAGAATAGGAGTACATTAATCCAATTAACATGTAAATCAAACAAGCAATTGGAATTGCTCTTCACTTCAACTTCTGTACCTTCTTGTTCAGGACAAGTGCTGGGAAGATTGCAGACTCCAGCAGAAATGAAAAACGGGGTGAAACTAATCTCCATCCCTGTTACCAGTGAAACATTACCTTAAAAAGAGAACTATTATCAAAATAGGAATGCCAGGTGGTCAAACCCAACCAGATATTACCAGACCTTATCAGCTAAATTTTATTCTTAATGCAAACGCATATATAATAATCATAACAAGGTATCTAGACAATAATAAAAACAACCACAATAACTAAATAAAAGAAGTGTATGTAAACTTACGGGGCCTGTCTCCAGAACATGTGATACCAAATCAAATGCTAATGAAATGATCCTCTCTGACAGAAAATCGAGGCTCTGCATGCAAAAATCCACTTTAAGAGTTCTAATTTGACGAAAAAAGTAATAAATAGCAGGAGCACAGGCTATTAATCAGCTACATTCAAGATAGACAATAGTGCATAGTGCATACTGCTTCTATAATATATTATGGCAACTACCCACCAATTACATTTAGGTAAAACATAAAAGAAAAGTGAAATTACAGCTATATTCTTGCTATGTCCCACAATCTTAAGAGCACAGTTTACAATTTCTGGCATTAACCTGTAGAAAATAAGACAATGAGCATCAATAGAGGTTCTGCTTTCCATATAAAAATCAAACAGAAACTAGCTCCTACTTGTCAGAATAATTGCCATTTTTTCTATCCCAAATAAAAATCAAACAGACTAGTGGCTTACTTGTCAGAATACTTGCGGTGGCGGGTGACCAGTACAGAGAAAATGAGTAAACTCCTTTTTCCAGCCTTCATTCGCAAAGCATATTCATCTTCCATGTCAATAGTATCAAAGTTCAAGGAGCCCAGAAGTCCAATCAAGGCATGGCAAAATGAAGGCAGAACCGGGACTAATGCTGAAGGCATATGAGACCTCACCTATAAAACTAAGTGAAATTCAAAAAGAATGGAAGATAATATGATTTTGGAAAAAAGAACATCATAGATCGGGATATATTTTCACAAGAATGCGCTATCATTCCTCCACATGGCGTATGCAACGGTGTTTGAGTAAGATCTGAATTAAAAAATACTTGCAGCCATAATGTCTATGGTTTAGCACTGAAGTTCTGCATATACAAATAGATACTGATGGTGGATCCCTTTGACTTCTCAAAACCGTAATAGAAAGAGTTACTTACGGCAAAATATACACATTTGCATACAACGAGAAGGATCTTCTCTATTTCCGATTCCATTCTACCGTGGGTGGATAAAACCTGTCCCATGCACCATACAACCAGTCACTAAAGAAGCGACAAGGAATATAATACACACAAAAAGAAGAGATAGAACAACAACCTTTTCAACAAGTTGATGGAATACAGCTAACATGGGCACAAGAATATCCTTTGCTATTAGCTCTAGTTGTGGTGGCACAGGTTCCTTAGCAACTTTAGGATTTAAAAAGTACTGCCAAATCCAAAAAAAATGACGTTAGTAGAGTATTAAGTATCATCAGATTAATCTTTAAAGTTCTGCATGAAGAATTTTGAATATGAACGACCATTTGTTGGTAGCTTCTCGACGTGAAATTGGGAAAGAAGGATAGTAGCTAATTATCCGAGCGAAACAAAGCAAACCTGGAAAGGTCTTATGAGTGTCTGAAGGACAGTGAGAGCATTGACAGCTTTTAATCCTGAAATTGCAGGTTGGGAATTTAAAGTACTAATGTGAATAGCACGCTGGACGTCGGAAACAAGTTCCGGCCAAGAATTCTTCTCAACAAATTCAGCTACAACAACGATCCGAAACTGCCGAAAAACAACACACACTTGCCAGTAAATATGAACAACAAAAAGAAACAAAAATGGTATCAAAATGAGGAAGGACATGAAAAGGCGAGTTATGTATGTAAAAAGAGGAGTACCACTTCAACTAAGACTTTAAGAAGCACAGAATCAACTTGCAGCAAAGTTCTCAAGAGCGCATCCTTAAACTCCTTACTGACTTGAGAGTTGACGATATTCCGGCGAGTGAAGTTCTTAAGGTATGTGGCGGCGGCAACTTTCTGACCCGGAGTCTCTCCTCCTGGGAAGTCAAACAATCGATTAAGAACCAAAAAGAAAAGGAAAAAAAAAAAGAGACAGGAAAATGAATTGAGTAGGAGAGTGGAAATGGTACCGACCGGCGACGATGGAGAGAAGAGAGAAGGGGAAGTTAGGGAGGAGAGAGAGACGATCGAGAGCCAGGGTTGAGGAGCGGACGACATTGCCATCGGGGTTGAGAGTGTCATTTAGGAGTTGAGCGATCTGAGCAGCCTCCAAATCCATTGGGAGAACTTTTTGGTGAGGATGGTATGAGAGAACCCTAAAATTTTGCTTTCTCAAGAACAACGGCAGGGAGAGGGAGCGATTGAAGATAGGTTGGCGGGAAAGAAGAAATGAGTCAACGACGTCTGTTACTTTTTGTTTTGGGCTCAATAGAGACGGTAACAACTCATATCAAGTTCAGGTCCCGAACTGAAAAAACATATTCAAACTTGGGTCTAACTTGAAGCTTGATCACGGTCGAAAGTCCAGACTCAAACTTTGAGCGTGATCGACTTGGGCGACTCGGAATTTGATAGCACTTAAATATATATTTTCATTTTTTATTTTATCCAAAAATTTCAAATTTCACGTTAGACCTAGTTAAATAAGTCAGAATGACCTTTAGAATCAATTCAACAAATATTTAAGAACTTTATTGTGCATCCTATAAATATGACCTTCATAATGATCTTGTTCAAGTGTTGTGTGAGGAAGAAATCTTCTGGCATTAACGTGCTAAATGTGACTGGCTTTCTAAGGGCGACCGGAATGCCAGGTATTATCATACTGTCATCCTTGCTAAACAGAAGAAATTGAACATAGATAGTCTCCTAGATGACACCGGGACTCTCGTTTCAGGTTATGATCACCTCAGCACCTTAGTGGGAAATTATTTTATCCATTTACATACTCCCGACAGTGTGGTGGGTGATCTTTTACCTGCTTTTGGCAGCTTTCCCCATCTTTCCGCGGAGCGGCTTCACGATATTGACTGCCCAATTCATGCTACTGAAGTCCGGCAAATTGTCTATGCCATCAACCCCCATAAAGCGATGGGAACGGATGGCTTCAATGTTCTTTTCTTTCAAAACCAATGGGCTCAGGTTGGTAATACGGTAGTCACTTTGATTCAAGACATTTTTCGCCTCAGTCACTGGGAGCCGGAATTAAACCAAACCATCTTGGTCTTACTTCCTAAAATTCCTACCCCTGTTAGCATCACTCAGTTTCGGCCTATCAGCCTCTGTATGGTGATTTATAAAGTGATTGCTAAACTTATTGTGAACCGGTTGAAACCTCATATGGATTACCTTGTTACGGAGAATCAATGTAGCTTCATTCCTGGCCGTCAGATCACCGACAACATCATCGTTGCCCAGGAAGTGATTCATTCAATGAGGAAGAAAAAAGGCAAACAGGGTTACCTTGCGCTGAAGGTAGATCTTGAGAAGGCTTACGACAGGCTCTGTTGGATTTCATCCAACATACCCTAACAGAGATTGGGATTCCTCTTAATCTCATCCGGGTAATTATGAAGTGCGTGACGACGGTGTCCTTTCAGGTTGCGTGACAAAGCTCTCTTTCGGCCCCTTTTACGCCTTCCCGAGGCCTTCAACAAGGGGATTCCCTTTCTCCCTATCTTGTTGTACTTTGCATGGAACGCTTAGGTCACCTCATTTCCCAGGCGGTTACTCACGGTCAGTGGAAACCAATTCGCTTAGGCTCTTCGGGACCCCCCTTATCTCATTTATTTTTCGCAGATGATCTTGTTCTTTTTGACGAAGCTTCCCTCACCCGGACGCAAGTTATCACTCGAATTTTTGAAACTTTTTGTCGCTCATCTGGGCAACGCATTAACTTTACTAAAACTCGGATATTTTTTTCTCAGAATGTTCCGAATCATACTGCACATAACCTTAGTCAGGCGCTACAAGTTCGCCAAACAACCAATCTGGGGAGATATTTGGGAGTCCCTTTGTTTCATGAGCGGATGACTCGTAATACCTTTCAGTATGTTTTGGATAAGGCGCATCAAAAGCTGGCTGGCTGGAAATCTCGGATGTTATCTTTAGCAGGGCGAGTTACTCTCACACAATCTGTCATTTCGGCCCTGCCTATCTTCACAATGCAAACGGTTCGTCTTCCTCGTCAGCTATGTGATGATCTGGAAAAAGTGATGCGAGACATCATTTGGGGGTTTAAGGAAGGCCACAAGAAAATTCACCTGGTCAGTTGGGAGGAAGTGTGTAAACCTAAGCAAGCGGGGGGTCTAGGGCTCAAGCGCATTTGATCAACGAATGATGCACTCCTTACGAAGCTCGGCTGGGCCTTCCTTACCAAACCCCAGGCTCTTTGGGTCCGGATTCTGAGAGCGAAATACAGGGTGGACCAATGTTATGAATACCGTACCGGGCTCGGTACCGGATTAAGCTCTGGAACGGAACAGTACCGGTATCGGTCGGTACCGGGTACCGTTTCGGGATATTTTTAAATTTATAAAATAGTCCCTAAACTTTTTAAAAATTGCAAAATAGTC